>VZTM01021138.1:0-89832 GCA_013400555.1 Jacana jacana
AGAGATACCATTTTTGTGCCTGCCTCAGTGAAAGCTAAAGAGCAAATCTGCTCACCCTCCTTGAAAGAGGTGAGCCTTTTCACTCACTAGTATCAAGCCTGTACTTAGTAGTTGTACTATTTATGAAGCTGATTATTTATGATTGCCATTCAGAAACTTCTACTGAGAATAACTATTTCCATGCTGATAAGTTCATAAGCAATAGTTAGTAGGATATTGACAATGTGTTTGGTATTAGTTTTCATAGTTTTGGGCACTTTGGAACATTTCTCAGGGTTCTTGATATGAATATGGATGAAACAGTCCAAGGAAAGAGGAATAACAGCCCTTTTCTTTTTTTTTGTTTTGTTGTGTTTTGTTTTGTTTAATTATTTTTTATTTTTATTTTAAGGGACAGTGGTGGGACTTTTTTTCCACTTCTGGAAGCAAGTATATTTGTGTTTCATTAAAAGCCATTGCATTTTAAGATCACAAGTTTCAGTATAGCACAAAGCCTGAAATCATTGAAAGATTTCACTTTTGCCCAACACATTAATGCTATGTAAAAAGTGCATTTGCTCAGTCCTCAATAGGTCAAAATATAGCATTTCCACTGTGAGTAATGTTTATGTAAATCTCTGGTCACTGTAACCCCATAATTCAAAATAGGCTTGTTTCTTTTCCCTGAAATTTGTGATTATGAACTTCTGACGGCTGGCAGGAATACACACTGATGCTGCCAGCAAAACTCCGGACACAGTGCAGTTGCGTTCTCAGTGTCTTTTCCTGGGATCCTGTAATAAGCTTGCCTTGTATGGCATCGAGACAATTAAATTCTCTTTTGCATTATACACTTACATAATTGCATTACTGTCTCTGAAGCCTTTTTGCTCCCATAAATGATTAAAACTGTTGTTACATGAATTTGGAGTTGGGAGGCGTATTTGAACATCCTTATACAGAATCTAAGTGGCTGAAAGACTCACCGGCTGCAAGCTTGGAGGGTTTGCCATTTTGTGATTTTCTGAGAGTTAACAGTATTGTAAAAGAGAAGTCTGTATCGTACTAATAGTACTGATCACATGATCTCTCATTTGTATAATTGAGAAAATTACCAATATAATGAAAACAGCTCCATCTGAGTAAGTTCTCTATCCACAGTTTATAAAATAGTATCTACCCTCAGAGACCTGGAATTTCACAGCAAATGCTTTTAGTTAAACAAAGCATTTTGTGTACCTACAGTAAATGTGATATTTATTTTTTCATTATTCATGAAACAACTTTAATGTCACTGCTGATTTTCCTGGTAGGATGTTCAGCTTCAGCATACCAGGGCTCATGCTGAGTTGTAGCTGAAGATGTCATTCACAATAAACATGAGCTGCTGTGACAATACGATGGCAGAAGGTGAAGAATCTCTTTTCTTGTGCAAGGGCGTGCATGTGTCTCTCTCTGTGTGTGAGAGGGGGAGAAAGGGAGAGATTTGATTGTGTTTACAAGATTCATTCGTGGCACAGCAGGCAGTAGTCACATTGTAATATTCACCTTAACACAGATAATTTGATTTTCAACCTGGTTATCATGCATTTAGACATAATGATACATGAATATATATGCTTTAGCAGTGCATTTTAAACAAGGTTGCACACTTTAAGTCGGAATATATTAGAGGTGAGCGTTGATTTTTGCAATTGCAGAAGTCCTGGAAAGCACCATTCGGCCTGTTATAAAATTACTAAGAGGAAGAGAATTCTAAAGGCTAAGTCTCAAGGACTGCTACCCTTTCTGGGCTGAACTCCACAGGATAGGCATCCCCAAATTTAACATCTATAAAGGTGTACAAGTTTTACCCATTTGAGAGCCTCAGGCACTAATGGAATTTCCTTTCTGAGTCCCAGGTTGTCTCCTGACTGGAAAATGAAGAGTCAAAAAGTCCCACGGCCTTTCTGCCCTTTACACTGAAGGGAAAATGAACTGCCTGGTCATAGGACAAATGTTGTCTTGGGTCACCATCAAGATCCTGACCTGCCTAACTGATGTGACACAGGGAAAGAGGTACATTGATGCTCATCAAGAGCAGAACCTCATTACTGCATCCTGGAGAAGCCTGAGAGTAGGGATATCTCTCAGCAGTTTAATTATAGCTGTAACATACCAGCCTTCATGCAAGGCAGAAAGGAATCTACTGTTTGTGCTGTGACATTTCAAGCTCAACTTAAACCTACGGAGTAGGGATGTGATTGGGTAGGATTTTGTGAATCACCTACAGCACATCTGCAACAAACAAAAGCAGGCATAATTCTCCTGAAGTCAAGAGGGCTGAGCGTGTTTATATGAATGGGGCATTTGGCCCAAATCCAGTTGGAATCTTTGCAGTATCACACCTCTGAATCTTCAGAGACTTTCTTAGAGTCATTAATATTGAGGCTGTGTGGTACCCAAGGTAATTATCCATTACTTATTGGGCCTGGCCCAGGAAGTATTCCACAACATGTTTCCTCATTAGTATAATATAATGGAAAGAACAGAAACAAATGAGAAACTAGGAAAATAAGGATCCTAAGAGGAGAAGAGTGTGAAGAAAACAAACACAATGGGGTGAGGCCCTCCGATGGTGTAAATCAATGCGGCTCTATCACCTTCTATAAGGCTCTGCCAGTTTACACCCTGTGATGTTGGGTGTAAACTGTGGCCCATGATTATTAGGAAAGTATGTTGTTGATACGCTCTATAATGGCTTCCATTACCAGCCCATGCTAAAAGAAGCAGCTGGTGAAAGTTATGTTTATGTTCCACAGATGGATCGGCAACAGCAGAGACATAGCTTTGTGTCTGGTAAACAGGTGTTTGACTTTATATTTGCTGGCTAGCCAGAAGAAGTCAGATTCTTGGTGAGGGGTAGGCAAAGGAGATTAATTTAGTTGCTGAAAAGGACGAAACAATAGAAACAATTCTTTTGGGTTGGACTTTATTTTTTTTTTAAACGGTGAGTGGTGTTGAAACGAATCCTGCCTTTTATTGGCATAGTCTAAGTGACTAGGAAGAAAAATTAATGGAGGGGGAAAAATCCCCAAACTGATGGGGATATTCAAATTATATTGTCTCACCTCCTTCCCTGTTTGCTTGTTTTCAGCAGGAGAAGGAAGCACTTTGGCTTTGGAGAAAGTGTGAGATGCCTATAATGGACTCAAAACTTCCCATGTTAGAGCAGCAACTTCACCAGTTGCTGGAGTGAAGAAGAGGATTAGTTAAAATTACAGTAGAGTTTACATATGCCTTTGCTGGGAGGTGCAAATATAATAATCTTTTTAATAAGAAATGTTTTGGAAACCAATTCCAACACCTGTAAATTTAATACTTATGGGTGCACAGCCAGTGCAGGACAACAATTGCTTTTCAGCTTACTCAAAATAAACCATTTATTTTGACTGTGCTTATTCATTTCTGATTGCTCAGAAAGCAAAAGAACAGCTGCAATTTTTTCTGGTCTCTGGATGACAAATACTTCTAGATGGAAGAATGACAACATGTAAATTCCTGGGTGAATATCATTCAGGCTAAAATTCCTTAAACTCTGAGGGTTTGGGAGCATTTTCACAGATACCCAGCAGTAGGCTGAATCCTCATTAATATCTAATATTATGACTTGTGAATCATAGTGATCCAGATTCAGCACTTCCAGTTGCAAATCAGGTTATTATTTTACTCTTTGACCAGCTCTAGGGAAAGCTCCTTAATATGTAATGCAAAGAAGTAGCCTAAGGGAATAGAGCAGGCTGGCGGCATTTGCCTACAACTTTCCCACAGTGCTACTGGGTATTGATCCTTCTGGCAGAAGGTTAAATGCATCCTGCTGAGTCCTTGAAACCAGTGGCCAAGGTGGCCACAAGTGGTTCTCCAAGACAAGAGGTGACCCAGGGGGGCAGGGAGACCAGGTGGGATGGCTGGAGGACCCCAGGTAGGTCTGAAGAGAAGTTCACCCTCAGTGTGGTTAAGCCTGTTTTATTGAAACCAAACTCCTCAAGAGCGGCTTTGGAATTGGCCCATTATGTTGGGAAGGTAGCTGTTTAAATGAAGTGTGAGCAGCGCGTGTTTTTGAGCTTCTGTTGTAGATGTAATAATATATGAAAGAATAGCGAGAGCAGCAGGTGTTGTCAAAATTTATGGAGGAGCAGCAAGCCCAGGCGGGAGCCCCACAGGAAGAGCAGTGACAGTTACCACAGCAGATGGTCTCGAGAATTATGAACATGGGACCTATCCTTAGCTGCCCTGACAGCCCAGTCTGAGCAGGAACCAACAAAACATTGGGTCCAGGCCTACATGGTCAAGTTGAGCCATGAGGCTGGTGGCCATCAGGAGAACCAGCCACTCTAGATCCTCACAGAACAAGCCCAACCCAAGCTGTGCATATTGATCTCGGAGCAGTGGTTCTGCTGCCGACGAGAAGAGGTACATCTTGAACCAGTTGGGAATCCCAGAATAGAAGTACTGATAAAGGCTCATGGAGGAATTTAACTACCCAGACATCTGTTGAGTAACAAATACAGCTGAACATGCATCATCGCAGAGGTTCCTAAATTATAGTGAAGACAACTTTATGATCCAGAAAGTAGAGACTCCTGAGGAGAAGCCATCCTGGATCTACAGGAGTATATTAATGAAATTTGCAGATGAAACTTTGCAAGTGCATTAAAAATACAGCAGCAGTGTGTTTAAGGACGACTTTAGCAGAGTATCAAATATCTTCAGAATGGACTGACTTCTCATCCATTTATTCATTTTTACTGCTTCACAAGTAAATGAAAGTTCAGGCCTACCTTCTCCTGTCTTTAAACCTGTTTGCATCATCCTTGCATGCCAAACATTTGAGATCTGCAGATGTTTGCAAACATCTCTCTTGGGCAACACACACAGCTCCTGACACAGAGACCAGGAGAATTAGAAAAGCGGGTAGATAATAGCATTGTGCCCGTTCGCTTCCAAAATGCAAGTGCATACCTTTGCAGAAAAAAAACATCATTTGAAACAAATGTTGAAGAGGATAAGGAATCTTAAGAAGCAGAAATATTGAAAAGATAATAATGAAGAGCAAATAAGGCATGAGTTTTCAATAAGGCACAATAGCAAAAGGGGCCTATAAAATTTTGGAGTACAAACAAAGAGATATTACATCACAAAATAAAGTTCAAATAGGGCTTTTTTCCCCCTTTGTTGGTCTCAGGAGATTTAAAATAGGCTAGTGCACTGAACTGAGCAACAAAAAGGTTACACTGATTATAATAATGAACTTCTGACAGTAAGATTATGAATTTTTGAAAAATCTTTTAGAAGTTTTGACTTACAATGACACTTATGGGACAAAATAAAACCAAACACCAAGCCCACAAAACTTGATTTTTATCCTGAAACAAGGGAATCTATGAAATCTTAGGGGGAAAAAACCTTTCTTAAAATTTCTCTTAAAATTTCTCACATAAATCAGCTATTCTTTGCCATCCTTAAAGAAAAAGCAACCCTGAATGAATCCTGCATTATTCCTCAGATTCAGTACAGGTTTAATGCCAGGTTTGCTCTCTAATGATTCATTTCCTTACATCTGGAGAATGTGTCTTTTGAAAATTTAGGGGGGAAAAAACCCAAGGGTTTTTATTTTTTCTCTCTTGCCAAGTTTTAATTTGATGCATTCATTTCTCCATTACTGTTCTGTCCCAAAGTTTATTGTCTCAAACACTATGCAGCAAAATCTTTTTCTCATCTCTTCAGGAAGGTAACGTTTCAATTTACATTTGTAATAGCGAGGTATGATCATCTCAGCGGGACAGTAAGCTTAGTAATCTTCCTGCTAAAAACCTGTTCATTAGCTTTATGATAAAATATGCCCGTGTTATAAATATTTCCAGAAAAGAACAGAACTTTTCACTTGTCTGTATTAATGCTGACATCTGCTATAGGTCACATAGAGAAAGAAATCTACCTCCAAAAGTGATTCCAATTCAGCATTGTATTAAGACTATTATCAAATAATTCTCCTCCACCCGATCAAAGGCTTGCTCTGCATCTAATGCTAATAACATTCATGGTCTTGAGCCTTTGCTTTTTCGAAGATTTTAGACTCCCCAAAGCATCACCTAAAAGGTCACTGAGGGGTCAGGGAGTGTTCAGCTCTTTGATGAGAAGGAACCAAGAGCTCCTTTTAATGTTAATATTCAGCTTCAGTACACACACACACACACAAAAGAATAAGTAATTCCGGGAAGACTGGTCTCAGTCCAGACACAAGCAATAGTGGAAGACTTTTTTTTTTGTCAAAGGTGCAATCTAGGATCTACCTTTGCAAGCAAGGAATTTGGAAGGAGATGAAAAAATTAATAAGAATCCCTCTCTGGTTATTATTTCTGTCTGAATTCCAGTTGGAATTGGACTCAGACAAAGAAGATTGGAGACAAGCATGCTATCAACAAGATAGCAGCAGTGATATACAAACCACCACTAATGAACTCCCTATATGTGTCCGGGGAGCCCTTCTAAAGAAAGCCTACAAACACCCGCCTGAAGGCTCCTCTTGCTTCAGGCCGGGTGGATTTGCTTTCTGTTCTTGCTCAAAGTCAATTTGTAATCTACAAAACCAGTCTCCTATTAAGAGGCAAAAACAAAACCTAAAGTTAAAAATAAAATTAAAAAAAACAGTGGCAGAACCTTCAGCAACCCAAAGCTTCAGTTTTAGTGTCTGCTGCACCTGAACGGGCATACACAGTCACCCAACTGAGTCTCTTCAAGGTTTCCTCACTGCGCTGAAAGCAAAGGCCAGTAAGAAAAGTCACTTGTGGATCCTCATTTCTGTGAAGGAAGGTATAAAAGGCTCTGAACTGTCCCTGAGCAAGGTTATTAACTTGAAAAGTACTTAGCTGAAACTCTTTCCTGGTGCATTGACTCATGCCCTCCACTTCAGCAAAGCCAGATTACAGTGATTTGCCAACGATTTTGCAGCTGCCAAATGCAGGAAGGTATTTTAATTGCATTTTCCCCTGTGATCAGTTCTGTTGCCATATTCTGTGGTTGAAATCTTATTGGAATGCTTTAAAAAGAACAAAGACTTGGTCGGCTGTTCTGCCCCGTCGCCCTTCCTTTTCCCCACACGAAACTGGTCCAGGTTGTTTGGATGGAAATGTTACTTTTATCTCAAAGGCTTTTCACCTAGAAAGCGACTGCAGATGAACCATGCCGACAGGAACTCTTCATAATCACTGGCTCGGCCTTTCACACTTGACGTACATTTCCCAAAGGAAGTTCACTGAAAAATTGGTATCAATTTTGGAAATGGAGCGGTGTGAACTGACTCAGAGCCATCAATATGCTGATTTACCCCAGCTGAAGTTCCCAAGCTGCGCAAAAATACCCCTTATACTATATGTGATTCAGCTGTCTAGCAATCAGTGGGATCCAGATTCTGGTGGATTTACTTCCAGAAAAGGCAGGAAGAAGGTTTTTATCACATTTGCCTTGCGTTCAGCTCTGAAGCCTTACTGCTGGATGAAATTTCAACTCAGTCCTATTTGCATTAATACAAAGATGGTTAAACTATTTGCTCTCTTCTTGTTCTTCACCCACATATATACTCACCTTGAGTAGTAAGAGTATCTATACCTTGCCTCATTCACCTTAATGGCATGTCTGGTGGAGATGCAGAGATGATAGTCTTCACGTCCAGTCTCTCAAGAGACGTGACATCTTCCCTCACATCTCCTGAGTTGCTTGGTGGAGCAGCTTTCTGACCTTTTTCCATCAAAGAAGGCCAGCACTTCTGTTACCTGCCTGAGGCTGACACCACCCCTGCAAAGTCACTAAGAAGCATTTAATATCAGATACCCGTTCCCATGAAATGTCTGTGCAGAAGCAGGATTTCTGTGGAGGAGGAGAAGGAGCAGGGGTGGAAGCACAGGTTGATTAGGTCCCCTCGGTGAGATTGGATCTAGTTCCTATCTTGTGCTAATCCACCCCAGGCTCCTGGCGGTAAGATCCAAAGCGGCATAAAGCAGATAACAGGAGAAGGCAGAGGGGGCTGGTCAGGGGTGTTTGTAAATAAATCTGGAACCTGGGATCTGCAGCCTGCTTGGTTATGGTTTTGTGAAAACACAATTACAGCATAAAATGAAAGCAGGCTGTGCAATGAAAACAAGAGGAATGCCATCACCCAGGTTGGCTTGTACTGCAAACCACCCTGGTCAATCATCCGAGATGAATGGAGGTATCCGCTGAATAACCTCACTTTGCAACTTTTATGTGAAGGCTTGATAAATGAAGTCAGGGAGAGGTACAAGAAAGTGATTAAAACCAGCCTGCGCAAAAGGCAATGATAACCTCCCTGAGCTTGAAACTTTTTTTCCCCTTCTGCCTGAGTTTGTCAGATAATTAACCCTTTCGTCCTTTGGTCTCTGTACACAAACATTTGTGTATTCCTGCAAAGCAGCTGTATCTTGACAGGCAATTTGTCACTGGTAATAAATTAGACCCAGGGGCAAGACCAGCCACTTCCAATGGGGATGCTTACATCCAGGTACTGTGATCTGGAGTTTCGTGGTGGCTTCATTGGAGCAGAAGACCTTTTCCAAAGCTTAGTTCACTCAGTTCTTGTCTCTGGGCTCTCTAAGCTGCCCAGTGGCTCACTTGGGCACCTCCTTTAGGGACCCTCCCGGAAAAACGCCCCAAGCCGTGCTGGGCAGATAGTGTTAGGGCATGCCAGTCTGTTGTCATAGTAAGTTTGAATGAGATATTACCAGGAAGCAATTTTTCACTCTGAGGGTGGTGAGACACTGGAGAAACTGAGGCTGCCCCATCCCTGGAGGTCTTCAAGGCCAGGGCGGATGGGGCTTTGAGCAACCTGGTGTAGTGGGAGGTGTCCCTGCCCAGGGCAGGGAGTGGAACTTGGTGATCTTTAAGGTCCCTTCCACCCCAAACCATTCGGTGATTCTATGATTATTGTCACTAAAGCAAAAGACAGTTCTAGCATTATTGTCAGGCAGGGGCCAGGATTTCTCATTGTGGACCTGGAACTGTCATCTGTTATCTCTTGTGGTAAAATTGGTTACTGACTTTTAGGATGACTAGAGTATGCAGAAAAACATTTTACCCACCTATGACATAGTTGGAGATGAACAGATTTTCTCATCCCTACTTCTAGTCCATTATGCTTCTAGATGTTAAAAAGGGACTAGCGAAGGTGTCTTACAAGCACACTCTGCCCAAATGTGGCCAGAGGCAGCTCCTTATAGTTTGGTTGCTTTACTTTTGGTCTGCCCATGTGCATTAGGATACCAGGTGAGGCACTGAGATAGGCTCTCAGGTGAAGATCCAGAAGTGAACATTAACAAAATACACAGAAGCTTTCTTGCCTGTCAGAGAAATAACCTTTTCTATGGGGACCACCCCCCTCCCCAGACTTGGCCCAAAGAATGGCAGCAGCCCCACTGCCTGTATTGAACAAAGCTCTTTAAACCCTCACCGAGAAGCAAAATCTTGGCTGAGAAATGTCAACAGAGCTTTTATGACAGCCCGAAAATTAATTGTCCCCTGAAATGGCAGTCCTCAATTTAGGCTTAATCTCTCTTGCATTACTCAGGTAGCTATTGTGAAGTATCACTCTGCTCGCTGCTCTCGCTGACAGTTTCTATATCCCTTCACCACGCCCACTAGAAGGAAAACAATCACATAAATCCCTCTTGCAGGGCATGCTCAAACTCGTTTCTTATTGTGGGGCAAATTTATGGTCGCATTTACTATGTAATCTTTAAAGGGGACTGGCTGGTGGTTGAAGGTCTAAAATTACAGATGACCTGGGTGTAAGCAAAAGTGGATTTGTTAAAAAATCTGTATTTAAGGGAGGAGGGAAGGGGGTGAGAGAGAAGAGCTAGATGTTCCCAGTGTAGTTTATGACCTTTCCCTAAAAAAAAAAAAAAAAGAAAAAGAAAAAACCTTGGAGAAGGGTAGAAAAGCAATTTTCATCCCGTGGCTCTAAATATCTGTTTATCTCACTGCCATGATGTGAGCATGCCCAGTTGGGATGATTTAGCACTCTGCTGATGACTACCAACGGAAGGACTTCATGTGAAAAGGTAGTCTGCCACAGCTAATGGGCTCTTGTTTCAAAGGGATGCTGTGTGTACATTACCAGTGTATGGAGAAGGTGCAGAAAGGCCTCGGCAGACATTAGGAATGGAGTGTTGTTGATGATGAAAAGGCACTTTGCTGTTGAGGGAATGGTGGGAGAGAAAAGGCGTATCTGTCTTTTTGATTAGAAATGCATGCTTCCTTTCATCATCTGAGCTGAAAAATTGGCTTCTGCTCTTGGTTTATGAAACCATTTTTCTTTTCCCTTCCTTCCCAGGTTTGCAAACTCTTTAATAAATTAGTTACTGTGAGGTGCATGGGTGCAACAATCACCTTAGAGGCTTTTCCCAAATGTATCTTTAATATTTTATAAGTATTTAAATAGATTTATTCAATGTGAACAGCCTGATTTATTAACACTGGCACTCTGGCATGGAAAGGGGGTTCAATACAAATTATGTTGTGTCAGAAATTTTTAGCAGCTAGATCTCAATTTACCAATGGATTCTTGGAAGTCAGGAAATAATAGGACCCACCCCATGTTAATATTTAATCAGGCTTTGGTGCCAGATAGGAGAAGCCATGGAATGAACACGATGCAATGAGGTGAGTCCTCTATCACATTAAAATACATCATGTTCATTCACTTCTTCGATGGTGGGGGGAAAAGTGGGTCAGTTACTGTGGCAAGTGTGAGGCTGGGACCTGCTGTTGGATAAACATGCTCTGCCAGGCTCTGAGAGCTGAGCAGGGGAAGTTAAAGTAGATGTGTGGGGGAAACCTGAGTGACCAGGTGGAAAACTTGTTTTCCTTTTGATCGCCTGGGTCCAAGAGATGCCTTTCCATGTGCAGATTCAGAAAATAATGTATGACAGCAGAAACACTGAACCTCCCGTGACAGCAGAGCTGCTTTGGAAACCACTTTGCAATGATGTAATGAGGAGGGTGCTACCAAATCTAATACTACCCCTCATAACTACTGTACCAAGGGCTGGAGGAAAGAAAAGTTTACTGGTCTTCTGGAGGTCAGTACGCTGTAGATTACTGTTTTGAATTACCCAAAATTCACTCTAAAGTGCTGTGTAAGATTATTTTTATTTAGCCTGTACATTACCCTCATAAAACCAAATTGGTTTTATTTCTATATGGAAACACCAAACCACTTTCTCAATGCAGATTCTGAGTATGAATTTAAAATGCAAGGAAGTTCGGAAGCAAAGTTTTCTACAGAAGTGTTCACTCACTTGAATGGAGCAGATGAACGTAAGGGCATGGTTGCAAAATAGCTCTGCACATCAGCAGGGCTTTCCTAAATCACTGCACCCAATGTGGAGCAATTCAGAGGAGTTAGGAGCCTGCTCAAAAACTGGCAGCATCTCATTTCTGCTGAGTACCGCTGACACGGCCCCCCAGTCCACCCCAGCAGGCAGGGGCTAAGTAGGTGAGCAAAGAAGAAAGCTTCAGCAAGCCACAGTGGGGCCAATACTGGATAAAGAGGAGAAAAAGGAGGACATCTCAGATACCACAGATCTTTTTCTGGAATCTTTCAGGATGACCCAGCAGTGAAGAAACTGTCCAGTGGTCACGACTGCCTGGCCATAATTGCATGCTCATGTGCAAAGGCTGATTCTTTGGAGGATGTGAACTAGAGTGGTGTGGTTGAAGTGCCTGGAATAACACTGGTGGGCACTGGCTGAAGTTTTGGCCTGTAGCTGAAGTCCTGGTGACAGTGAGCTAGCCTTTGGTGCGTACTTCATTCATTGCCTTTTCTCACTTAATTATGTGTAGATCTATTCTTATAACCATGTAGCGTGTTTAGTTTCCCCCTGTGCTTGTTTTATTTAAAGAGAGAAGACTTGAACTGCTAGTCCTTTGTAATGTTAATATTAAGAAAACTGGAGGATGCTCCAGTTAGATGACTGGGACAAGACAAGGGGATGCCTTACACGTCTGGTTCTGCCAAAGTTTGGTTGGACTGGTTTATGGCAAGGTTAGATTGCTGGGGAAGATTCCCTTCGTTTGTGCTGCTGGTCCCAGGAGTCGGAAGATAAATGGAGGAGTGAAGCAGAGCACTATGTGTGATTTCTTCAGGCTGTTTATGGTGAAGTTGAATTTGTTTTTGTGGAGTGTACACCTGAGAGCAGTTTGATGAGACAGTGGTAGATCCAAAGCAAGGTCAGCTCTGTCTTACAGATCTCCACCTAATCTACCACAAAGCAGGCTGGCTGCTCAGAATGGGACTGTTAGTCTCTTCCATGTGGAAGGAATAGTTTTAGCTATTGTTAATATATTCTTATACAGTTCCTGAAGAGTAAACAGAGATATTATGACCTGAAGAGCTGCACCTGTATTAGCTGTGAGAACAATCATAGTTCAGAAAAGATTAACCTTTTTAATCCCTTGGCATGCAGGATTGTATGGTTAGAGGTTTTGGGGACAGCAAGACCAGATTTCTGCTAAAGTATCAGCCATGCGTTCCTGCCTCTGGGCAGCAGCTATTTAGAAGTTTCCTATGCTGTGGTGGATCAGGAGGTGTCTCTCTCTGCTGTAACTTATTAAGCCAGCATACATTTTAGGCTATCATTTGCTTCTTATGTGGTGCAAAAAAAAAGGTATGCTGCAAAATTAAGTCATTAATTTACTTTTTTTAACTAATTTTTAGCATCTAATATCAACATTCTTAGTAAGGGCAAGCAAGTTGATCTTCTTGTTAGGCATTTTGATAGAGTCATAAGCAGAGAAGATTCTATTACTTTTATCTCAGGACAGGAACACCATCTTCTTCTCCAAACTCAAATATTTATGAATAGATTGTTCCCTGTGTTTTTTTCAAGTTGAAGCTAGATGGGGAAGAGGTAGAGGAGAGAATATCAGAGAGAATAGGGCAAGTTTCGCAATTCAAATACATGAAGGTTGACTATGTTGATATTAAAACAATATAAGGACAGCCATTGCTATAAAAGCCATTGTAGAAAGTTAAAGAAAGTGATACTGTTTTTTCAGCCAGGTCTCACTGTTCAAAAGTTCATCTGGACTTCTAGAGAATTTGACCAGCTAGAAATATGCCTGAAAGCACACAAAATTTTATCTCCTTTCTTCCCAAAGGGAAGACGGCAATTGAAACAGCAGAAGAGCTCCTGCAGTCTTCCACTGATCAAGGCCTTTCTTGGAGAAGTGCTCTTGCTCTGGTCTTTAGAGCAGTTACAAGGTACTACTTTCTGCATGAGTGAGGCCAAAGTGGTTATCTTGGAAATCCAAATGTGATTTTAATTATAACTTTTATTATTGGAACAGCTGTAACCAGGTTTGTAACAGTCAATTATATAGGGAGCTTTACTGGCAAAGGGTGTTTAATATCAAACAATCATTGCTAACCGCGAACATACCTGATATAATAATGAACTTTATTTGGAAGATCAGCATGAGATAGAGGAGTTAAATTTAGCTGTACAGTCTGTAACAATAACACAAGGGGATATCATGAATTCGTTTTATTTGGAAACAGAAAACTCTGAATGTTGTTAGATTATCTTTTTGAGAGCATAAAGTAAATGTTTGGTAACCAGAGATTTGTATTGCTAGAGAGAATCACTTTCACTAAAGCTACAGTAACCGAATGTTTAAATGTGCAGGGCTGAACTGTCAAAGCACGTAATAACATCTTTAAATAAAATGGAAGCGGCTGGAGCTGCCTTTATCAGTGTCCTCCTCTGACAACTGCTGACAGTTCAGTTTGGTTCCTGTTGAAGTCCGTGGAGAATCTCCTGGCACAGACCTTACCAGGGAAAAAAGAAGTCTCAAAGCACCCAGAAAGGTGCGCTGCTGTCCCACAGCATGTGGGCCATTTATACTCCTGTGGAGCAATATTGCCCACGCATAGCACTCAGAATTGTGGCTCAAGCCCCTTGCAAGAGCTGTGTCAAAGACAAAAGCCTCCAGATGTTTTTTCAGTCTTCTAAGTCACTGGGCATCTTTGGCAGTTTTAATACCTAGGTTTTCAGTTTAAGTAGAGGCTCAGAAAACCTCTTACGCTATTTTTAGTTTATTTTAATTAAAGCTGTCAATCTGTGATAACCAGTGGTAGGCTCAAATCAGAAAGGCTCACGTGGCAAAATCTGCCCTAACCCCACAGGTATGAAGCACTGAGAAAGTAAGTGCGGGCTGGGCCTTATTGCTGGTACAGATGGGATTTTTTGTTGTGGTATTTTATTTTATTTTATTTTATTTTATTTTATATTTTATTTTATTTTAATTTGTTTTATTTTATTATTTTATTTTAACTTTATATTTGTGTCTGGCTACATTTGGCCTAACGTATGAGTCCCAGTGCAAGTGAGGGGACAGGATGTGAAGTGGCCACAGGATGCAGGGATGAGGCAGGCTTCCCTGGGTATCACCAGGACCCCAGCTATTTTACCCCACACCTGTCATCCAGACCGTGCTTCCATGCCAGCAGGAGGACAAGCCACGTCTCTTCAGTCTCATTTTTTCAATGCTCAGAGGCCAAACTAGGAGCCAGCATTTTGAATTTATATTTGGGCTTGGGCCTTTCTTTTCAGTCCCACTTTCCCTCTGATTGCTGCTGTGCAGACCCAGTGGACCAATATTCTGCAAACAGCCAGTGTCTTTACCAGCATGTAAACTGAAATACTCCAACCAGAGCTCCCTCCTGCCTCTCAGTTTCCAAAATGCAGCTCTAATTCTTATTTGGGTAACCTGAACTTCTCTGTAATCTACGTATCAGTGTGTATGAACGTAATGGACATGTCAGTGCTGTGTGCAGTAACACTTTTAAGTCATATAATGGCCCTGTTCACTAGAAGAATAAACACGCCATGCAATTTAACTGCAAACTGGGGGTGTGTGTGCAGAGGAGAGTAGTGGCTGAAAGGTTATCTACAATGTAAAAGCAGTTATTTTCTTTTTGCAGATTTAGGGGTGATCTGCAGCAGCGGTATTCACCTTAATTTCGGGAATTTATATCTAACCGTGTCATTGGAATGGTGGAATGGTGAGGGGAGAGGAACGGAAATGGAGAGAATTTCTTCTTGCAAGCACTTTCCAGCTTTTAAGAGGCTTTTGTGTCGCCTGTGCAAGCCTACAATTGGATATTGCAGAGTACAGTACCTTTATGCAGAGAAAAGGATTAGGAAAAAAACCCCAAAGGTGTGAAATATAACAAAAGGCAGTATTTGAAATTGCAGTGTTAGGAGACACAGCTCAAGTCAATGGGAGTTTGATCCATGAAAGCACAGCGGGACCGCGCCATATATAGGAAAGCACAATCTGTCAAAATTAAGTGTGTAGTTTATGGTATGCTTTTTGTTTGAAATAACATATTACCTCCTATTTATAGTAAAGCAGACTAAACAGTTCTATATGTCTGCATTTAAGGTTTTCAGACAGAGAGTAAGGATACCTTTTACCTGGAAATTGTAGAGTCAGAGCTCAAAATTGTTAGCAGTGATATAAATGAATACCTGTGATTTTACAGGCATATAAATCTCAAGCTTCTGCTTACATAGCCCTGTGCTGTCTGCAGCACTGGCTGGATCTGAAGATCACTGTTGGAGGACTACTAGGAAACAAATGAACTCGCAATGCATAGTATCTTAAAGGAAACTATAAATGGGATAGGTCAAGGACTAGGCATGTAAGCGACAGGAAAAAATCTTCCTTTTAGTTTATACAACTCCCACTTCCATGTCTGTGCAGATTCCTAATAAGGAATAGTAACTTTTCGAGGCACTAGGCCTGTACATATTTCCTGACCTTATAATTCTCACAGTTCTAGACATTCCAAGGTAGGGGGTCATTCAGACAGAGTTGTAATTTCTTGTGCATATTTATTTCCAAAGTATCTTTTGCATAGTTTCCCAATGAAATCATGTGCTGGGGCTGGGGAATGCTAAATAGGTTATTTTTCAAGCTTGCATATAAAGGGCCTGTCAAAGTGGACTGTTTTGGACTTATCAAGTAAAAGTGCTGGAGCCAAACCATGATGTTTGTAGCTTGTCCTTCCCAACATCATTATGAGCTGGGCTCCCAACCTTCCAATGGGAGGTGATGTAAGAAGGTTAAGGAGCCCTGGTTTTGTTATCAGTGAGGATTTTAATGATGATAAAAGTCTTGAAAGCGTACATAGGCTCAAGAGGAGTGTGACCAGTGCCTTCCCCAGAAAACTACATTTTCTTAACCCTTCAGTGTTAGATTTGCACTCCTTTTTCTTCCCATTCCATAAATAAACACATGACAAATTTTAGGGGGAAAAAGGTTGTAGAAGCCCAGCCTCCCTGTAAATAACTTTAACTGGTTGTGAAAGCACATTTTGAATTCATTTTCCCAGTCCTTCAAGACATGTACTTTTATTTTGAAGCAATTACATTTATCTGCTCAAAGAATTAAAATACAGGAGGGACCAGCCGAGACATCATGGATTTCAAATACTAATTTCTCAAATTCCATCAGCCAAGTAGGAGCTAGAAGTTATCTACTGCCTGAAAGAAGTTTACACCAAGTATTTGCCTGGCCATTCTCAAGAACAAACAAACAAACAAACAAAAAATCTCTGCTAAAAAGCATGCAGATGATGTATTCATCAAGGAGAAGCCAAACTTGAGAGGAAAGAGTTTGCCCTTAATGCTGGGTTTGCCCGGCTCAAAGCAGCAGTAAGGAAGGTTAGTCAGACCTCAGCTTTTATCAAGATGCGTCTAACTAATTTAAATTGAAATGTGGGCACTTTCTTTTTGAACTCCAAAAGCATGTAATGCATTTGGGACTGAGGTTCTCAAGCCCTTGTTGAAAAGCAAGTATAGACTTTCTGCTTGCAGAAATTCCTGTGAAAAAAAGTCTAAGCTTTTTCTAAGCATTTGAAAAGAATGGCAAGGGGGAAGATCCTGTGGAAATTGGGAGTGTTTTCACAGATTGCTGGTGACAGTAAGTATCGTTTTATAAAACACCAGTTAGGCTGCATATGACATATGGAGACAATTTCTGCCTCAGCTATATTTACCTTTCTCTTTGATCTAATAGGAACAGTTCATGTATATTGAGGCAGAGCTTGGTCTCCAGTATCCTGTTTGGTTTGCATATTGGAAGACATTTGGACGAGCTAATCTGACACGTGCCATTGTAACGAGGAGGGCAAGATTGTGCAATGAGGCTGATTTAGTCATGTGGAGGGACAGTTACGAGGTGATATGAGTGAAATGCATTAAGTGCTGCCTTTTTCCTTTATTGTTAGAGAATCATTGAAATGTAAGACTGGAAGAAAACTCCATAGGCCGTATATTCTGTTCTCCTGCTGGAAGGCAGGACCAATTATACAGCCATCTCTGGCAGCCATTTAAGTAAAATATTACTGGAATGAAGAGATATTCTTTATATTTAGAAGGGGGAATGCTGCCAGCACAGCTAGTTAGTTACTTTCTGGAAAAAAAAAGAATGAGAAGAAATAAAAAAAAAACCCAAAACATAAAAGAGAGGTTATCCCAGCTCTTTAAGAGTTATCATTCAAATTAGTTTGCTGATTTGCTTGGGATCATTGGAGAAGCCTGACTAGAAGATAAAAGTGGCATGTAAGACAGGATACGTAGAAGTGAAAAATACGGAAATATGATCACAGAAAGGCGAGAGAACAGGTTGAACAGGCTACCAGTTGAGGTGGTGACTTTGGGGGCCATAGTATATTTATGAAACAACTGAATGAGCGTGTGGAATTCAAAAATACAGAGCTGGGGATTGTATTTTTGAGCTTTGAATTACCTGCTGTCTCTTTCAAAGGCTAGAAGTGAGATTTTACATGGCTTGCCCCCCTTCGTTAGTACTGGATATTTGTATCTTTATGTGTGTTTGCTTACATAGCACTGGCTTTATTCCTCCTGAACAAAAAAGGCAAAATAATTTTGAGATTTGTTCCAAAAGTAAGCTTAAAAGTTTGTTGAAGTAATTGAGGAGAGAGAGAAGAACAAGCAGCATTGCAATTCAGATCCACATGGATCCAGCCTCTGCTGTAGTCATATCCCTGTAAGGCTCTCTGCCTGGTTGTTGGAAGTTGTTTTTCTAAAGCCAGGTTATTTCATTTGGACTTTTGTCAGAGCTGCAGTTTTCTCTGCTCTACCCTTAAGTTTAAACACTATAACTATTTGCAGAGTGTTATTGGTCATTTATTTTATCAATCTATATTCCTATATTATGCATCTTAATACCACTGTTAACTGTTTTGGGTCATTTCTTATTTGTATACCAGAAAACTGCTTCCAATGTTATTACTTATTGGTCATAATCAATTAGGGAAGTTTTTAGACTATGGCAGTCTTATATAAATACACTGGCAAAGTTCACCTCCTATGATTTCTGACAATTAAATTGTTCTGTCACTCTGGGACCTTCATTAATCTCAACTTGTCATCCTTGTTTATGCAGGTTATAATGGCTTGTGTGTGTAAGTGAAATGAGATGCTAAAAGCTCTTGGCTGTTTAACTCTTTGATGAAAGTCAAGCAGGAATATGTTGTTGAGGGGAAAAGTTGATTTTTTTTTCACCCCCCAAAATAGCACTGTGGAAAACACTGTGCCTTTTAATGACTAGCTATGAAATCAGCCAAGGAAAAGCTTTACAGAGGGGTGAAGAAAACCGAGCTGATGGTACTGTTATCACAGTCTTTTGTATGACTGCATGAGTGCACGTAGAAATAAAGATGTGGCAACATAGATTACTTTCTCTTCCAGAAAGGTGCTATGAAGACATCATGTTCCACAGAGGAATCCAACAACCAGAGCTTTTCAGATAACTTTGCAGGATTGGTGTTACTCAGGTGAAGGGCATGAGTCTCTTGAAACTTTGAGATGTGAGTGCTCATAGTAGGCCACTTGGTTTGGGTAATTCTGGCAGGCTAATGACTTGGGACAACTGCAAGCACCCGCTGAAGACTTTGGGAAGTGAAGTTCTACTTACAGAACTGAATTTAGTATTTAGGTTTCTGGGGGAGTTAATAATTTTCTTATTTCTTAAATTATCTCCAGAATTCAAAGACCAGCTTTCTGATGTCTCCAAATGCCCTTTTCTCCATCTTTTAAGGTTTTCAAAGGCTTTCTTGAGTGGTTACTCTGCAGTACCAGCACCATTACTTGTGTCAGCCTCTGGCAAGATCCTTCCTCTTGGAGTGACCTCTCACTTTCTAGCCCTCTGAACTGCCAACAGCTCCTCACCTGGCACCATACACCAAAGCTGGAGGTACCTTTTATTTCATGCAGTTTGTCAAACCTGGTGTTTCCTATTGGGCAAGTGCCTGGTGAAACTGAAACCCAACCTAACAGATAGTTGCCCTCATTTGCAACTGGAAATGAGGGGCCAGGCCAAAGCAGGCACTGTCCTGTGCTGGCAAAGCCAGAGATGGAACACAGATCTCCTGGCCTGCCCAGGGCCTCCATCTGTACGCAGCTGGCCAAGGTTAAACAGGAATAGCCTTAAAGATATCCATCTCAAATCTAAAAGGAGTGTAATGATATGCTATTCTCAGCACCCTGAGAAACATACGAGTGACATCTTCTCTCTGAGCACTAATTATCATAATTCTTAGACCAGGGAGAGATCCAGAACACTGCACAAATTATCACCCAATATCTTTAATAAATGTGGATGGGAAGTTACTTGCAAAGGTGCTGGTTAATAATCTGGAACACATATTCCCAGACCTAATTCATTTCCGTCAGGTGGGATTTATTAGGAATTAGGCTGTCATGCAGGAGTGTGATACAACTCTTCAGTACAGTAAGTTCATACAGAAGCAGAAGAGAAAGCTGGTGTGTCTCATAGTGATGTCAATTACTTCACCCATACAGAGACAGACTATTTCTGATCTTCCTAAATGTTCAGCTGTGGTCAACTCTTTGATACCATGCAGTAAAAGCCAGTGGCACCCATCAATCTATTGTAAAAATACTACTGCTAGTGGTTAATGACCAGGCTTCCTAAGGTACAGAAAGCAGAAATGGCAGAGCTGCTCCCCCATTTCTTCTTGATCCAGAGTTCACATCATAACTACATTTCTTTTTTCTCTTATGAGATTAATTTATAAAGAAAACCAAATCCCATATGCCTCAAGGATGCCTGTTTTGGATGTGGCTGCCTTTCGTTATTGCCTCGAGAAGAAACAAAGTGATGGGCTCCCACCAAAGATGCCTCAGCGTGTGTACCTAAAGTTCAATAGGATAAATGCAAGTCTTGAAGGCAAACTGCCAGATGTTATTTGTTGAAGCTGCCTCTAGGCTGCTCTGAAGCATACCAACCCATGTGTCAGGGCAGAATGAGAGTCAGGGCAACTTTCCAATTTTTCTTGCTCCCAGAGGCTCTCCAGGGGAAGCTGAGTTTAGGAATACAGAAACAAAGACCACGACAATGGGAGATTGGTGTATCTTCGGTTCTAATGCTGAGGCAATTAGAAAGCCCTGTATATGTAATTTCACCATACATTTTGAACAAACACCAATATACCTGTCTTTCTAGATACTTCAACATGTGGTGAGGTGCATAAATCAGATGCAAATGCTCCTGGAGCTGTGGGGCCAGCATTACTGCTCCTGCTTTAACAATGCCAGCTGATCATATACTTTGGGAATGAGGTAAAGCTTTAACGGGCCTTTTGAATTAGACTTTTTTAAAGCCACACTGGATTTTACTCAAGAGCATGCTAAGAAAATCTTGAGTTTAGCCAGTTCATTTCTACCCACTGCCTTTGTATGTACATATAAAATAAACAGACCAAAACATTTGTAGTATTGGTTGCAAAAATAAGTGATTCATCCTACAAAAGAGGAAAACACTTGTCCAAATAAACATGACATAATAATGAAGCACTGTTCTTGAAGTATCAACCCCACAAAGATGCTATTGCTTATATTCTTCTTACATTATCATCTTTCCATGAACAGGCGATTTACTTAGACTGATATCTATGGGGAAAGTCTATTTTTAGCATGTGTTTGTACATTGGCCAGTACAGCCAGATGCTGATATCTAATACTGCCTATTGAAAGTGATAAGACAGAACTGAATGTAATTTAAGAAAGGAACTCTCAAAAAAGTTTACTATACAATGCAAAGGGAGAATATTTAGTTCTTAACCTCCATTTCCCTGCAATAAGATGCAGTATTAAAGAGATTACATTGATTTTTTTTTTACCCCCTGTTGCAACTTTACCTTTGTAACATTCTCCATCTTAATGTTGGTGTCAGACATGTTTGGTACTATGTAAATTACATTTAGCATATAATTATGTACATCCACGAGGTTGCATAAATAAATCCTCATCGGTTTTGCATGTGAACCCTGAAACGAGTACACCTCAAGACCTGTAAGCAGATTAATTGTGCCAGAGCCACTTAACTGGGGTGGGATTCTGCACTGAGCTCTTCCGGGATGTGGTCTCTCATGTCTGCAGGATATCGTGTCATCTTACAGATGTATCCATATACATCTCTATATATCAGATATAGCAGAAAACCATTACCACCCCTCCAGAAGTGGTGGCAGAGAGTGGAGGGCAGCAGTGGTGCTCTCAGGAAGGGAAATGGTGTCAGCTGAAGATGGGCAGTGGAGACTTTCACTCAATTCATGGCTCTTTATGAGACTCAGAAAATTAGTCCAGGAGATACTTTTTAAAACCTTGTTTGTATGAACAAGGGCTTTGATAAAAAATGGAATTTTTTGTTTCTGAAGAAGCAGTTTTCAAATTTTTATTAAAAGGAGGACACTAGCACTTTCAAATGAAAATTCCCACGTCTTTAATGAATTTCTGGGGCATTTTGAAAATTAACTTGTAGAAAATCTGACTCATAAGTCATTTATCTGTCGATTACAGCCTTCTAGTATCCTCAGTGTGTATAAATCAGTTCAGTTTAGCAATACCAATTAAGCAAAATGTGGCTTTAAAATCTCTCAGTATATTTAAATAAAGTGAAAATATTTTCATTTTTTAAATGAGCAATCTCACATAATTAATTAGTTACAAGTTTTCCGTAATTACTGGCGTACAGGGCTGTAAAGAGGTTACCTAATAGGGATGTAAAAATGAGTTCATGTTTGTGTGGGCACTCACAGGTCTCTGTATGCACAACACGTGCTTTTGGGTCCCCACATGTGAAAACACACATGCGTGTCTAGATATATACACACACATGAATAAAATCTCCGATTAAACTACTGGTGGCTACCTCTCCAGGCAAATAAGGCTCATAAATTGACACATTTTGCTTAATCTGTATGTAAAGCATGTTACACATCACTGTTATAATGCAGACATCTTAACTTTAAATGAGACGAAAACAAACATAAAATTAGCACTTTAGGGAACCCCCTGCCACTCAATTTGTGTTGGGTTTAACACCTTCTTATTTTATATATCCTTCTACATAAACAGTTTTATATCAGCCCTTGATATGGTGCCTTCAAAGAATTAAATGTTGAGCTGTTTAAAAGCACTAATTAGCAGCTTTAATACAAAAGGGAGCATAGTTATTAGTAAAATCTTGTAAACCTAGAATACCCTTCGGGCCCAGCCATTTGTGTGTGAAATAACTCAATAAAAATATTATATTGTTAATCACAAAAACTGTCAAGGGAAATGCTAAATCTGGGAAGAAATATAAACTGTACCTTTCCAAACAAAGGAGGAAAAGTGACCGTCCACATTAAAGCAAAGCCATAAAATCCCAAGAAGAATATATTCATTGATAAAATGCAGCTCGTTTCCTCGTAAGGGTTTGTGCAATCTCGTTTGTGCAAAACCTCATGCACATACAACAACAAACGTGCATTAATGGTGTTTAGTTTGAACACAGCTAGCGACATATTTATTAAATTAGCACTTCATTCCTTTCAATAATGTGCAACAATGGGAAGGCTTTTTCAAATGGTAGCTTTTGGTAGTGGCATGACAGTATTTAAATCTATACGGTTATTTTTGTACAATGGAAATCATATCTATCTATACATGTGCACGTACCCTTAGAGGTGTTTTTAAAGGCATTGGGATCAATTGATTTTCTTTCTAGAAAACTATATATGTACACTTGATTTTGTTTGATAAATTTAAATTTATGCTTGACAGTGCTGAGGTCTACTTCTTTCACTACATGTGTTTTATGTTAATATTTATGATGCAGGTAAATATATTCTTAAACTTTTAAAAATTACACTAATTCCAACATTATTAAGAAGACAGTGTTTCAAATTTATACAATGTGGCATAGGTGAGTGGCAGTAGATAACAGAAGAAACATGCTTAAGTATGGAGAAAATAATTTGGCTGACAACTAATGCTTAAAAGTAAACAAGTAAGGATCTCAGAATTCACAGATGCTAAAAAAAGACACAAGACACTGCTTTTATAGTTTGTAAGTCTTTTAATGAGATGTGGCTGAAGACTTTCACCTTAAAAAACCAACTTTCTGCCAGTGTTTCAATGAAAGGTGTTTAAATAGTACTTTTAATTTTAAATTTCAGGGGAAAAATTCTGAGGTACATCACCCCACTGAAATTGATGTTATTACATACGTTTCATATGCCATCATGCAGAATCATTGTTTTCATCTGTATCAACCTTTTACTCACCTTTCCTGGGAAAAAGATTGGGTGTAAAAGACTGGGCAGGCATATTTCAGCCAGTGTCATCATAATGATCATTTGCTGATCTCGGATTTAGTGGATTTTTAATTTTTTTGAACGAAAAATAAATAAGGATAGTTTCTAATATTTGCATAGAATTTTAAGTAGAAATGTCTCCATAATGAGCAAAAGCTATCCTTCCTAGCTAGGGGTACTATAAGAATCAGATTTGCTCAAAGCCCCAGTATATTTGCTGTGAATATATTTTTAATGTATTTCTCTAACATGAAAGAGCCGGCCAGAGTTTTGACTTTTTCTTTTTTTTTTTTTATGTCATGCTTTGCTTTTTATGGTGTTTTATGTTACAAGCTGATTAGTATCTTACAGTGCCCTTACATGTACTTAGGGTGTACTGTTTCACTAAATACACTGAGCGTTTTATTTTGGGGGACCTCCGTGACACTCTCTAAGCAGTTATAAGCAGGCTCAGAATATGTTCCCAGTCAATCAAGCCTCTGGAGATAGGTTCTCCACCTCTGGCTAATGTGCTGCTGTAAAACCTTCACTGTTTCTGACTGTGCCATACAGTCTGTTTTTAAACCCCTACCTGTGCACAGCCACAGGATTCGGCGGGGGAGGGGTGGGGGGGTGGAGGGGTGGAGGAGACAATTATTTCCAGGACTTCATAACGCCTACTTTAACTAATTACATGAAGATTAACTAATAAAAGCCTCGGCGTTGGAGGAGGTCTTTGCTGGCAGCTGGTTCGATAGATGATGATAATGAACCAGGTCTGATATTTGGGCTGCACTGCAACAACCGAGAAACAAGAGCAGCAGTGCTCTGAGCTCCTCTGAAAATGAGTTTAGAAAATCAGAGAGGTCTTGAAGTGTTGGCGATTTTCCTGCTGGAGGATTAAATGTGGCCACACAAAGCCGGCAGATCCCACAAATCAAAAGCAGGGCACGAGGAGAAGGGGCAAGCCATGGCAAGTGCGATCTGGAGTGGTGTGATGGATTAGGGAGAGGGCCTTGTGAATGCTCCTTCTTCTGAAGGGGAGATGATCCGTCAATCTCAACAGGGCAAACCTGTCAAGAATGCAGGCCACTGGGGTCCCCCTTCGGTTTTATATCTGTCCTGTGGAGGGCACCAGCATTCAATGGCAGTCGCTACCCCGGGCCTTCAGTGGGAAGCAGAGGAGAGGTGCTTGGGAAAGGCACTGTCTTTGCCCTCTCTGCTAAAAGGCGGTGTTATCTTCCAGCTTTGGAGAGAAGGGAGAAGGCAGACTAGGATGTTTTGGAAAGACTAAGACTGCTCTAGCCTTGCAGTAATAAAAGGCAAGATAAATTGCTCATGTTTAAAACATCTTAAGATTCAAACGGGGCAAGCTTGGTCCAGTACCATGCAGATAGAGCACTTGCCGGGGTAGGAGTGCTTCCCAGGAGAAACGTAGGCTTAAACAGAGTTTATGTTTAACCGTGAAGGGATCACCCTGCTCTCCCTACAAAGACCTTTCATTTCCATCTGGAATGAGTATACGATAACCTAGTCAGACCAGCCTCTCAGTCACCAATCAAAACACTGACTCTTGACATTTGCCTAATTATCTTTTCTCATCATCAGTCATCTCTTGAAGTCTTTGCTTCATTCAGATGCCAGGTATTTCCGAAATTAATCATGTCATTGAAAGCGGCATCTTTTCATGTAAATGGACTTTATTATCTGGATCGAAAAACTCTCCCCCCGCTCCTCCTTTGAGCTGCAAAAGCCCATTTGTAGGGAAAGTGTCTGAAATCTGACATGCTGCCTTCTCAAGAAAGATTCGTAGTGGTGACCTCCCAGCAAGAGCTAAGCATCCGTCACCGGGAGTGCGTGTGTGTGCTGCTTACACCCTTGGGCTGGATGTATGCTAATTTGCCCCATTGTTTCGGGGTGAGTGGCTTTCCAGCACTTCTGAACAAAGCCTTTTTTGCATAACCTTCTGTGTGTACAATTATTTTATGTTCACATCATTCCATCATCCTATCTCTATTCCCACTATAAGAGGGGATGCAAACGTCTTTGTTTTCTTGTTATACTGGGGATTACAGGCTGGATTTAGCATGTTAGCAAGGACACTCCTCTTTCATTAAATCCCATTTGACAAATGTTTGGGAGCATAGGATTGATCAGCCCATTGCACTGCTCGTCCTGGCTTTAACTTTCAAAGGGGCACTATCTTCAAAACATGTTGATTCAACAAGAAACCAGTCCACAGTAATTGACTGTGCATACAGAGTGTTGCAGGGGTGGATGAAGAAGTAAAAACCAGAGGCGTGCTCGCAGGAATGTCATTGAAGCCTTAGTAGAAGAATGCATTCATTTTGCTCATTAGACCTGTACTTTAATGAATTCTGTGATGAGCAGGATTGAGAATAGGCCAGCTCTGATAAAAAATGAACTCTCCAAGATGTAGAATTGTAGTAAGTTTGTGGTGGTACATTTACAAACTCCTTTCAAAAACACCCTGTTATTTTATACCCACTGACCTTCCCTCTGGGACCATCTGAGGACAGCAGTATGAATTGCTCGCAAGCTCTACGTTCAAGTTAGTTTCACTTTGGGCATCATCTGACTGAAAAGGAGAAGAGGAGTAAGCCACTGGCCTTCTGCACTTACACTGCAAAGTACTCAAAAATTAAGGTCATTGTTTTCAGCATCATCAAACCAAGCTTAATCTGAAAGAAACAAGCGTACTAGAAAGTTTTTAGAGTCATGTGAAAGTCATGTTCGGTATTCCCTGATAAGAGTTTGTGTGAACAGACCAAAAGCGGGTTGGGTTTTTTTAATAACAGGCACAGTATTAAACATTGGTGAAGATAGTTATGAATGTTTAGACATAATACATAGATTATAAATTCATGGATGCTAAAGGCAGAAAGAAGCAATGCCATTATCTAGTTTGCCTTTCTAGCTAGTAAAGGCTACAGAGCCCTGTGAAGGTTTTATATGATGCTGTATCTTTTGGCAGAGCAGATCTTAAAAAGCTGACGTTAAAATATTGTGACGGCTAAGCCACACAATATTCAGCCAACTGCTCCCATTGCTGAGCACTCTCACAGTTAAAAAATTCCCCTTAATTTCTGGCGTGAATTCATCTAACTCTGACCTCAATACGTAAGATCTTGTTTTACGTACGTCTTTGTTAAGCTGAAGAGCTCTCCATCAAATTTCTGTTTCCTGTGAAGGTTCTTGTATACTGTGGGCAAGTCACTCCTTAACCTTTTCTCTATTAAGCTAAACAGTCTGAGCTTCTTGAGCCTCTCACAATTGTTTTCTAATCCCCCCAGTGTTTTCTAGTCCTTTAGCCATTCTCTTGGCTCTTCTCTCTAATTTATCAACAGCCTCTTGAAACACAGGCAGCAGAATCGGATTCACTATTCCATTAGTGGTCACACCAGTGCCACAGACAAAGATAATATTACCTCGGGCTTCTAGGCTATATCCCCCTGTTTACATATCCTAAGGGCTGAAGTTACCCTTCCAGCTACAGAGCTAATGTGTAGCTGAGCATCCACCACCCTGCCATGGTCTTTCTGGAGCCATTTCTTTTCAGGAGAGAGTCCTCTTCTCTAAGTATTCCCTAGGATCTGTTTACCCAAAGATATCTTTTTACACTTCCCCCGGCTTATTGTTTCCTTTGTGCATCAGTGACCTGCTGCCACTATTTACCACCTTCCCAATCTGTGCCAGCAGCAGCTTCGTGTTTTCTAACAAGCATTGAAAACATTAAACAGTACCCAAGAAAATAATGAAAAAACAGTATCCAAGAAATGATGTTCCAGTCCCAAATCTCCATTAAGGATTCCTCAGATGGAGTAAAAGATTACCAGCTGCCCTCCCCCTCCTTCCTTAAAAAGATGGTGCACAATAAGCCCCAGAGAAGACACTGTACCCTTAGCTCTGCCCGACACATCACATCTGTCATGCCCACAGTTCTAAGGAATTATTCATCCTGGTTTTTCATTCCACACTGTCCCGAGAAAGTACCTCTACCTGGGCTCAGAGAAGAGACACTGGGAAACTATCGCCTCTGCCAAGGAGGAGATGTATTTCGCCAGATGAAGGCTATTTATAGGAAGAGCAACGTTTGATTCTTCACATTTAGATTTCTTGTTTCATTGCTGCAGCATTCTGTGATTGACAGGGTGCATCGTGTTTATTATTTATTGTTAATTACGATTGTTGCTGGGGTAGTAAGTTGGTACTGAAGTGATGGGCAGAACTCATTTGTATAAGTAACGGTATAGGCTTGTCCTAAGGAACTGTAGGAGGGCTTTTTTTTTTCCAAAAATAAAAATAATAAAAAACCCTCACCAGTTTTAAATTATTTATCACTATGAATGCATTTAAGTGGATTTCTCTGTAGTAGCCATAACTTTTATTTTTCTCCATAGTTTTCAGTAGTTCTGGGAACTGTTTTTCACAGAAATGTCTAATTATTATCACTAGCAATTAAATTTATTTATTATGTTTTGCTGTTGCTGAAGGAGCTTCTCATGCCATTGACATGCTCTCTTGTACACTCTCACCAAAGATGAATGGAGGTATAATTAAATTGCAAAATAAAATTGTCAATGTTGACATTGTTTCTCTTTCATAGGGCAATTTGTAACCATCTCTGCTTTTTTCCAGTTTGAAATAATTTCATTTTTTTCCTGTTTTGTAGGTTTTGACCATACACTTTTTTGCCTTGGTCTCTTCTACCTCCTTTTTTTTTTCACTCATTCCCATCCACAAGAAGTCATTTGTGTTCTGATAACTTTGCAAGAAAGCTTGCAGAAGATGTAGAGTCTTAGCCTCTTTAGCTAGATTTTGTCCTTTCCATGTGGCAATCTGGAAAAATTGGTGCAGTGGAAAAAGAGAAAGAAAAATGAGCAAGTGGAAAAGAATTCTCTACCCCAAAGAAAACACAAAAGTTATCCCTTCCAGTAGCAAAATATAAAGTGATTTAAAAAAAAAAATAATAAAAGAACAGAGAGAGGAAAGGAGAATTTTAAAGTTTTCGGCTCTGATGGAAAAAAATGAGAAGTTTGGAACAACCAGAGGAAAAGCAAAGGCACGGCAGGGTGTGGGAGTGTGTGTGTGACAGGGGGGTGGGTGTCTTAGAGGGGAAAAAAAAAAAAGCTTTTAATGGCAAATCTTTTTTTTTCTAGCACTTGCTTTCTGCCCTTCTTTCCTAGAGCATTAGGATACACAAGGGGTTAAAGGTCCAGGAAGAGAGCTAGGGAAGAAAAATCCCTCTGTTAATTGATCTGCCTGTCTGGTGACGAGGGCCAGCTGAAGCTTGTCAGAAACTGTATGAGCTGAATCAAGCTTGGGGCCCTAAGTAAAATACAGACACCTGGAGCGAGGAGGGGCTGGCGCGCTCTGCGTGCAGCTATTTAGTTGTTCTTTTAATGTAGGCAGGGAAGGGAAAGGGTCAAGCAGTGCTGAGCCTGGGCTTGAGGGATGTCAAATAGCTTTTGCACTGAAAAGAAACAAGGCTAAAGCCTGTTAATGGTATCTAATGCTATTATTGTGTGAGTCTGTGTGCACTCGTACTCGTGTACGCTTTCTGGGGTATGTTGGAGGCACGTTTTGGTGATTGAGGAGGCATTGTCATTTGATGGCCTTACCCATAGGCATGTCACTGGGCAAGCGGCAGTGTGAATCTGAGGGAAATCTGCACAACTGGATTTTGATTCCCACTGTTTGAGGCAACATGCTCAGAGGGGATCCTTTACCTTCTGCCCTCCCCTTGCCGAAGGATGAAGCGATCTGGAGTACAGCCCTAAAACAGCATTCTTCTTCCTCCTTACTCTTTGGCTCTGCCTTCAAACCCCTCTGTCGATGCAATCTGGCTGTGATTCTGCATGCCACTTTGTTTGACCCTGATGACATAAGTTGACGCATGTACTTTTAACCTTCCCAAGAATGAATAATATCCCTGCAATAAAATGAAATCCTAGCATTTTTAACCCACCAAGTCCCTGTGATTGTTTGGGCCAGGCATGTCAAATGGTGGCTCAGCCAATGGCCGCCTTGATATGGAAGTGGATAGATTTCAGCTCCCAAAACAAACAAGCCATTGAGAGCTGGCACCGCTCTGGTTCTCACGTGATACCTGTGATGAGTATGTTGGAAACACTGGAGGCTTTTTTTCATGGGTAGTGGGAGGAGGGAGAGAGGACTGAAGAAGATGCAAAAGTCTAGAGAGACTTGTGATTTCAGATTTTAATGGTGGTAAGTAGCTTTGGAGAGATCAGAGGAAGCTCAGTGGCCGGGTAGAAGGCTCCTTGACTCTAAAACTGTTGGCCATCAGGGTTGCTTTGATTCTCGAGGATTAGGTATAACTTGAAGTACATCTGTCCTCTGTCCTTTGCTTTTGTCCCAAGTTCTGAAAATACTGTGCTTTAATTAAAGATGGGGCTTGAGGTTCCACCAAGTTCAAACTTCTGCCAAATTTCATGAGGTCAGACCCACAACTTTGGAGATTTCTATGCTTTTTGGAGGCTTCCACACACCTGGCTGAGCCCAGACCCTATAAATGAGGACTGAGATACAATTGAACTGTGCCATTGTTATTAATATTAGATCTTAAGCATTAGCAGTGGCATCCTGGCGGCTTTCCCATTTGGTACCCAGGCATGCCAAGAGCAGACCAGAAGTGTGACATGAGCAGAGCCCTCTTCTCCAAGAGAAGCTGCCAACCTTCTCATTAAGGTCCTTAAACCCTGACAAGGCATGGCGGAAATACTGAAATCATGTGTGCTGAAGGAGGATGGTGCCTGAATTGGGATGCAAGAATTAGTGAGGTAACCTTGCATGACTGAAATAGAAGCTTCCAGTATTTACTTGTGTGTGTTATTTGTTGGATGTCGTGAATATTTTTTTTCACTGAACTTCTAGTATTATATCCCAGAGCAGAGCGGGTTTGCCTAACCATGATAAATTTACATATTTGTGCATAAATATTGCATTGAAAATGGCAGGAGCAGATAAATACATGTATTGGAAGGAGATACGGTCATCATCTTAATATAAAGAAAAAAAAAGTCAGGTTTCACTTTTTCCACTCACTTTAAAAGGTAAGACTGCTTTGAATCTGTCTTTCACACTGCAATTTTGTTTTGTTTCTTCAAGAGAGGCACTGAGGAGAACTGATTGCAGTTATTCTTGACATTTTAAATGGCCATCCTTTTCCTCTTGGATATGGTACCCAGATGTATAGTTAGAAAGTTAAAGTGGCTCAGCTAAAGATAAGGATGCTGTGAACTCTGGTTTTACAACTCCTGCCTTGGCCTCCCAGACCAGCTGATTTAATAGGAATGAGCTTGCCCTGGCTCACAGAAATTCAACTGGAGGGGAGGGAAAAAAAGAAAGAAGGGGGGTAGGCGTGGGGGTGGTGAAGGGAGGGGTGAAATAACAGTACTCTGCAGTCATACACTCCAAACATGGGAGCGATCCTGGCTCTGTAGCCCCCAGCAGGGTAGGTGGCTTCAGCCAGGGCAGGAGCTTGGGTTGCCTGGGTTGAGAAATGCAGGAGATGGAAAGATAATAAAAGGAAAGCATGGTGAGCAGATTGCTTGAGCCCAATATCTTAGCTTAATAAAAAAAAATAATAAAAAAAACCCTACAGACAACCCCCTCCCCTAAGCCTACAGTCCCCTGTATGAGGTTGATGAAATTTATACAAGAGAGAGAGACATAAGGAAAGAAATTGTTTATTTGTTTGTTTGCCTTTATAAAACCCATTTGGGAGGAACATCAACGAATATACCATACATCAGTTATCTGCCGTATACCAGTTACACTGATGCTGGAGACGTCTTTTGTTAGAAATTAATGTATGTAATAAAGTTTTACATTTTTCATATATTTTGAAGTATGTGGGCCATAATTCTTTTGACTGCATAATTACTTTTTGTATACAAGAAAAATGAGGTGCTTAGTCCTAAGTAAATAACCTCAAAACAAACCAAGAAAAACAGTTGCATCTTTTTTATCTTCTGGGTCTTGCACAATAAATATTTTGTTAGAAACTTAAAAAAAAAAAAACAACCACACAAAAAAAAGAAGTTATATACCCTCAATATAATTTCACTTAAAAAACCCTCAAGCCCCTCTAGGATCACATTGAAAAATACACTGAAGTTATTGAGGAAAAGAAATGCATTTGCAACATTTTTAGGCACAGATGAAAATAATAGTTTCTGGAAGGGTTTGCCTGTTTAATAATTTTAGCTGAGTTTTTCCCTCTCTTTGCTTCTGGACAATCAAAAAGCGCTAGTAAATGAATTTCGGTAGATCCAAGATCATTTAGTGCTGTTGTCGTTTCTGCCGCCTGAAGCTGCAGCTGAAGAGCTGGTGTGATGGGCCGTGGGAGAAGGGCAGTGGGGTTGAACCAGCCGGCAATGAAGAAACTATTGCTGCAAACCACGTTGGCTTTATTTTGATTGCTAATGGCAGGCCAAAAAAACCCCTGGTAAGACCACCTCCCAAAAGTCAGGCGGCTGGCTTATGTATTCTGCCGGGATGAGAGAAGGGTTTGTGTTACAGGTTTTTCCATAGTTCAGGACTCTCTGTGTTTGATGGTGTGGTTTTTCTGAGCTTTCTGGATGATGTTGGTTTGGATTTGTGAGGCTGAAACTTTTTCCTGAGGACCAGATTTTTAGAAGATATTTAAAGAAATTAAAACATTTGCAGGGATGGCAGCAGCAGCACCTTGGGTTCCCCAACCTGTAAGCAACAATATTTAGAGGGTGCGAGTGGTTGCTCTGGCCATAGACCACTGACAGCAGCTCAGTCCCTCAAGGAGAGGAACCCTGGAAGAGGTCACAGCCCATTTACCTCTTCTAATCCTTAAACACTGAAGTAATGTCAACTCAGGGTCACAGAAATACAGAGACAGAAAAAGGGGAGGAAGGAATGTTTTGGGGAAAAAAAATAATCAAGGTATACTTTTTAAACTAAACTGAAATAAGCTACTCTTTGGAAGAAATCAGGGAGTCACACCAGGTGTGGCACTGGCTTAAATAAATCAATTAAAGTACTGATTTAAGTTAAACCAATATGCTAGCAAGGCCTTAGGTTTTCATCTTCCAAAGACTTATGTGCATGCTTGGCTGAACAGTGGGAGTGATTATCTGTATAATTCATGGTAGGAATATGGCCTTATTATTTAAGGATTCAGCTTTATAATATATACTGTATTTGCAAATGCTTGCCTCTGTACAGGATTTCTGTGGACTTGGAGCCACATGCTCTGAGTAAAATGTATTTCCAGCTCCTCCACCCACCCCGTACACTCTGATGGTTGGGACCGTTGGCTCTCCTTCCATGTCCCCATGAATTGCTGGTGGTGCTGATGAGAGACGTGCCACTTCTGCGAAGCCAGGCCGTTTTTTATAAATATGTAAATAAAATTTACCTCCTTTTGCTGACCCCTCCAAGGGCCATTTTTGGCCTGCAGCAAATATTTATGCGTGAGCTATAAACCCCTGAAACTGAAGGGTTATAGTGGAAATGCTGACAGAGTATTAAGAGACCTTTAACCCTTGGTTTAGCTGGCCCTGCTATAATTACAGGTCTGTCTGTTATTTTCAATAGCACTCGTCATGACCTTGCCTCTATTTTTTAATTATAGTAGAACTTGTGAAGGGAATTATTACTAAGTTGGGGGTTCCCCCTCTCTCTAAATTCAATCTTTATTAAACATGTAAACCGCTGAAGAGGCAGGATTGGGCTAATGGCCTTTTCCCTCCCTTCCCCTCCCTCCTTTCTGGACTGTGGTTCAAGTTGTGCCTAAGCCCTGAGTAAAATGAATACTGTGATTTGAGCCTCCCGAGTCCCACATGAGCACTGAAACTGGCTGTACAATAAGCATCAAAGGTTAATGAACAAGGGAAAAAAGTTGACATTTTATTTGGTAACAGTTCTAGTGCTTGAAATCTGAATGGAAAAGATGAGATCCAGGAGGAGGTTGTCTTTTCTTTTCTCCTTCCCTACTTTTTTTCTCCTGAAACACCACTGGAGAAGGCAGTTCTTATTGGGCCCCAGAAATGCCTCTCTAAAAATGCTTGTGATCTCGAAGAACTGGGCTATAGCCTGTGGTTTAAGTAGAGCAGCTGGAATACATTTTTCAAGCAGCACTGTCGGTCCCCACGCTGGCTTCTTTTTGCTCTCCTGTACTTGGGGAGGGAGGGACAGATGGAGCTTGCTGGGGTGACGATACCAGCCCCTTGTGCTGCTGACCTGTAGCCATTCAGCAAGCTGCCAGTGGTTGAGGTGGGAAAATGCACTATTCTCATCAGCTGCACCATGTCCTGTTGGGTTTTCCCTGTTTGGTCACTGTGGAGGCTCCTTCAGCACCAGCTGCCCAAGCTTAATGACGTTTGAAGTCACCCCGTGAGTCTGCCACATGCAGAGAATCCCTCAGGTATAGAGTTGTTTTGCAGCTCAATGTGCTTCAGTGATGCTGAAGGGGTGACAGAGGGATGTATGCTTCCCTGGCTGGTGAGCATCTCCCTACAGCCCAATGGTGACCTGGCTGTCTCCATCTACTGATGGAGGAGAGAACAGCTAACATCTCCAATATCACCACAGGGCTCTCCTGCGACAGATGCGTCAGCAGGCTTGGAGCAGTGAAGGGGCCACAGGGAACTTGGAGAAAGGGGGATATTCCATCCTTAAGTTATAGGCTGGAGAAAAGTCTTTTGGGATGCATAGTGGCTTTTCCCATCATGGGACATACATATACTCTGGGGTTTGCATACATGAGTGCCCCCAGTGCTGAGGGGAGGAGAGCGGAGAGAAAATTTCCACCTTGGAAGAGCACAGTGGCTTCTTGCATTGCAACACTGGTAGGTTAAAAGCAGATGTGCTTCAAGGCTAGAATTTTCCTGGGATCCTCTGGCTTGCTGCTCCAATCCTTGAAATGAGCCCCGGGAAGGGTATGGGCTCTGTACAGGTCCTCGTCCTCCCTGGGGAAGGGGACCTTGGCTGTTCTTTCAGTATCTCCCTGTCAGATCCACAAATTGAACCTTTGGAGCAGTTCAGGTATTTTCTTTTTTAATGGGAGTGATGAATTGGCCTTCAGTGGCTGAATGACCTTTCTGTTCCAGTCTAGACAGCTGCGGAGCGTTTGAGAAGCATGACTGGATCAGGCCCTTAGGAAATGCTTTCACTAAAGCACTTTATGTACATTTGGAGAGCTCATGAATCACTGGGCTTTGCAGATAACATTACCCTTAAAATATAGTAGATTATATTCATTTTAATATTTACCCAGGTAGGATGCAAAGCGTGTGGCCATGAGGCGTAGCGCAGTGTTGAGCGATGGCTTGTCTGCATTGTTTGTCGATGAGTAATTGGAGTTGCTGCGCCGAGGCTGTGGGACGGGTACCAAACTGGCTGGATATTTATTTACATGACTCAGTGAATGAAACTGAGTTGGAAGCATAACTTATAGGTGTTATTCTTTCTCTCTCCCCTCCCCTCCCCGCCCTCCCCCCTGCCCCAAAAATGCAATCTCAGAGTATCCATAGCTTCTTTACACTATATCTTGACACTGCTTGTTTCAAAGACCATCATCTTTTACGGAGGTGCAAGGGAAATGGATTAGCACAAGCCAGTGCAGTTAATTAATATTGTGTGGGCGAGAGAGGGAGAAGACTTTTTAAATGGCTTGCAGTACATTTATAAATTTGTCCTACAGCGTTCACTGCTTGTAGTTATAGCTAAGGATGCTCTGCTGCCCCTCATCTACCACTTCATGCCACTGGCTGCATTCTCCTATCATCACTGTAGAGTATTTTACCTGTTGTAAATAATTATAGAGCTTAAATTATGTATGTACACTTAGATACTGCTGATACCCAGACATTAATAGAAGAACTAGCTGCATGTTGGCCAAAGGTATGAGCTTTTGTCTGGGAAAGCTGAGCATTTTGATTGATAGACAAAATTTTACAGCAGAGTCATCTCTGTAGTTTGGACCAATCTTAGTGCATTCCCCAGAATATTCTCTCCTGTTTCAAAGTACACGTTGTTATGGAAATTATTATTGAAAGCAGGAGTGAAAGAAAGGCATTATTCTAAAAAAAAAAAAAAAAACCAAACAAAAGCCACCATTTTTTTTCTATGGTCATTTAGATTTTAAACTACTGCAATATGTGTCGAGTGCATAAAAATGTAGACCTTTTGCTCCAAAATGACCAAATCTGAAAATAAGATTTCTATTCCCAGTTTCATTAGGAGAGAAGGTTTCCACTTTTCTACCTGCTTCAGTTAAATCAGTAACTAGTCTGTTGACAATAATTTTTAGCTTATAAGGTGGAAAGTATTTTAAGGGAAGTGTTAAAAGTTAAGCAACTCAGTGGAGGTGGCACAAAAGGAAAAAGCTGAACAAGGATTGAAGCCTCCCCAAGTGTTGTTTTGGTTTATGTTCCTCTACATACCTAGCTCTTCTTTTGAAGGATTGAAATGCTGAATAGCAGGTTACTTTTTTCGTATATCTGTCCAAAACACATGTACTTTTGTCTACAAGTTAGTCACAAGTGGGACTGTGCTATAAATCAGCATTTAGTTCCGTCCTTTCTGGGTATCTTGATATTTGTACAGGTAGATTCCAATGCTACATGCTATGAATATTCCCTGTATATCTTTATTTTCAAAAAGTATATTGGCTTTATTTTAAGGATGATCACAAAGCATGAGAAAACAGGAGACTTTTCTGTGTGTCCGTAGGTAGTTGCCCTGGAGTAGGGTGACCAGGGGATGACTCGTCCAGGTTGCATGTTCTCCATGTCCTACTGCTTTTTTCATCTAAGAATTCTCCTGCCCTTCCCACTCTCCATAGCATACCAGGACTGGTGTGGATAGATTTTGACTGTCATGGATATGCGTACAAATGCAGTACTGAGCCAGATTCTCCAATATATTCCTCCTTTGTAAGTCTACTAAAACCCAAACTGAGACCCATTGGACTGGCACATTGTGTCATAGAATCCCTGAACAGTTTGGGTTGGAAGGGACCTTTAAAGATCACCTAGTTCCAATCCCTGGCCATGGGCAGGGACACCTCCCACCAGACCAGGTTGCTCAAAGCCTGGCCTTGAACACCTCCATGGATGGGGCAGCCACAGCTTCTCTGTTCCAGTGTCTCATCATCCTCACCAGAAAGAATTTCTTCCTGAGATCTAATCTAAATCTCCCCTCTTTCAGTTTAAAAATGTTACCTCTTGTCCTGTCGCTCCACTCCCTGACAAAGGGTCCCTCCCCACCTCTCTTGTAGGCTCCCTTTAGATACTGGAAGGGTCTGCCTTGCCTTCTTTCTTTCTTGCAGTATCTGTAGTTACAGACTGCGCAGAAGCAGTTATTTCCTTTCTGGAGGCAGTTATTTGCTCTTCTGTAATAATTTGCATATTCCCTAAATGCCAGAGGGTTATTCTTCTTGCTAACTCTGGCTAAAATAAAATATAACAGAAGAAACCACTGGCTGTTTGTTAGGGCAGGTCAGGAAAGGGGCAAATTGATTTATGCTTCCCAAAGACCCAATGCCATGATGCATTTAAAGGCACGCTCTCTTACGAACCTGTGAGGAGTCCCTGGCTGCCACTGCCATGCACACCAGAGCAACTGCCCCTCCTTTGGCCCCGGGAGGAGGGTACCAGCCGCTTCCCACACCGTCCCATACCAAGAGATGCTGCTGCTCCCACCTCTGCCAATGCAAAAGCCAAGTATCAAGGAAACGTATGCCCTCAAGTCATTTAGGTGCTTCCCGAAACCCTGCATGATCTACTGAAGTGCCAAAGTAAATCAACAATTTTTTAATGTTTTGCTTGTTCCGTTTGATAGATTGCCAAGTGGGAAATTTCAAGGGGTCTAGAAGTCATTCAGGTGAAAGAGTGACTTTCTGCTATATTTTTCATGTGAGTAAAATGCCGATCTATAAAGGACTAGGAGCCTCTATTCAGAGTTTGAACTTTAACATTCCTCAAGCCTCGAATTTTTAATCTTCAAAAGAAAGTAGTCATTTCATGGCAAGTTATGAAACGTGAATTATTTATTCCGCCAGTAAATATGTAATTAGGCATATTTTGAAAATCTGTAATTAATCCCTCACCCCTTAAACCCATAAGAAATGCTAATATGCCTCTGAGGTAAGGCAGGTTTCTATAAAGGGCATTATGTAAGCTGTTCTGATCTGTTGTGTAATTATGTTTCCTGTCTGTAGTGGAAAAAAAAATCCTAGTGAGAATTTGCTATGGAGGAGAGGGAAGAAATGGAAGAAAAATCTTTGTTCCTCTCTGAGCAGGATGCAATTATTAAATGGCAATATATCCAAAGCTTGTCATTTGGTGGGGTTGGGTTTCAAAGGGTGTAGTACCATGCACTTGGGCAACAAAATCAAAGCTGGCTATTTTATTCCTATTTGATGTAGCAAACTATCAGCCCTGCCTCAATAACCCCAAACCAAAGAGTTATTTTGGCTTGGCCCATACACCCACTGCTTAGCACAACTGTTGTTCATCCCCTTGTCTTCTTACTCCAGCAGCTCCCCCAGTGTTTTTTTTCCTGATGAAACAGAGAAATCTTGGATCTGAGCAGTATCTTTTGAACAATTTCACGTTCACTTTTTCATCTTGCATCTTGATAACACAATATAAATAAATATGACCAAAAATAGCTATAGATATGCATATATATATAGCTATCTATGTATGGCACAAGAAGGTTTTCCAGTTTGTTTTTGGAACAAGGAAATCTGTTGAGAAGGAAAATATAATTGATCTGACTAATTTTACCATTGTGGGAAGCCCAAGAACAGGTTGCTAATCTAAAACGTACTTTTAGTTTGGAAGGACTGGGCATATTTTAAGAGCCTTTCACTCACAGCAATGGCCAGAGCACTGTCATTTTGCTTAAGGATCTCTTCTTGTCATTTTAACTTCACTAAGAGGACAAGTGCAACCTACTACTTGAGCCAATGAAAGTAATGAGACATTTAAAGGTCTTGATGCTATTTTGGTGAAAATTGGGCACTGGCACTTAAGATGGTACCTATGGGGCTCCATAAGAGGCCAGCAACGTTGTACACATTGGAAAATATTATATAAAATGGCTCAAAAAGCAAGCAGATGAGTTTGTGAAGGCATATTTGTAGGTGATTGGTAAATACAGACACCAGACTATAACAGAAGCAGTAGGTTGCTGTTTTCCAAAACAGAATACCAGGGGAAATACTTTTCTATATGACATGCCCTGTTCCCTGTACTCAACCATATCAGTCATAATTATTGACCTTAGTTCATTATTTCCTTATCTCCCACCATTGGACGTAGGTGGGAACCATATCTCCTTTTTTTTTCTCCATGCACTTTTTTGCCTTTGTCCCAAAGCCTTGGGTTGACCTTGGGTTGAACTTATGGCTTCAAAATTCTCTGTCCTCAGCAGCTCTGTGAAAGAGACATCTTTAAATGTATGCTGAGCTTGCTCACAACACTTGGGAGCAGGCAACATATGCTAACTCAGTATTTCGTGAAGAAAGGCTTGCTCCCAGAAGTCAACCAAAAGGTTGAGCATCAATCAAGCCGATGTACAGCCTTTTCTCTTCTGTAATGTGGGGAGCTTCAGGTTAGAAAAGTTGTAGCTCCTAAAATTCTGCACTAAGAAGAAGGTGCCTGTGGAAGCCAAAAAATGCCTGTCAGGTTGCTCCTCAACAGGAACATATCCCCAAATCAGCAGCATCTGCAAAGTGGTGATGGTCCGATACCAATATGGCTTTTTTTCAGTCTCAATTACTCTAAAGCATTCAGAAATACAGCTTCTTGTGGAAGTTATAAACCTGCTGGTGAATTTGTCGTGGTTATTATGATGTTTGTTGACTTTATTAAAGACCTTGGAGATGCAAGATGATGCAATGATCTCATCTTTGTCTGAATCAAGAAGCATACCAACAAAGAGAATGCTTCTTCACCAAGGAGAAAGTCTATGAAAATATAACATGCTCCATGATGATTTATTGTTCCAAAAGCCTTTAATGAATCAAGAAAGACTTTTCCAGGGAGCCATTTATGCCACCTTCAATAGATGTGTCAGCTTCTCCATGCCCATTAGCCCACAGCAGATGGACAAGCCATCTAATTTTCTAGTGCATGAATAGTTGACTGAGGTGAATACAAACCCAACTCAGGGGCTCAGAGAAGCTAGCCCAGGTGGTCGTTATGAAGAGCTTCATATGCAGTGCTGAAATTTTATTAATTTTAAGCCCAGATGATAATTTCTGGGGTCCTAAACGATGAGTATTCAGCACTTGGCAAAGCTGTGTCTGCTTATTTTTATTTCAGTTGTGCATAAGTCAAAAATAGTCATGTTTGTATTTTAAGGGACAGTAAAAAGGGAATATAAATTCCCGTAATGTGATCTTTTCAATGAGGTTTCATTTCAGTTTTCAGTTCATTTTTGTAAAGTGAATTTACGATAGAAATGTCACCAGTGGACATTATAGCCGAAAGTATGCTGGTTTCAGCAATGGGGAGATAAACCTCTTCTCAGACTGCACTTTTGGTGCAAAGAAATATCTGTGTCAACAAAAGAGTCTTCAGAAATGTGAAGGACTGCTGCTGCAAAGAGGAAAGGAATAATCAGTCCTCCACGCCTCTTGCAGATAGGACGAGAAGTAATGGGCTTAAATTGCAGTAAGAGAGATTCAGGTTAAAACCCTCTTGTGATAAGGACAGACATTGCCTGGGGAGGTGGCAGCGTCTCCATCTCTGAAGGCCTTAAAACCCTCAAGATAAGCATCTTTCAGGAATGACACAGGTGCCACGGGCCAGGGAAGGGATTGGTGACCTGTAGAAAGCCCCTCTAGCCCTTTGAGATGGCTTGGGTGGGGTCGGGAGGTGGAATGTTCTTTGGAGAGTTCTGCTATGTGAAGCAACTGGAGAGCAGTGCCTGGTGCTGGTTGTCATCTGCGATGATGGCTTCACGTTGTAAGGTCTGGGGAGCAGCAACAGAGCTCTGGACTGGAGCTCTGAAGATGGATAAATGAATTTGGAGGAAATAAGAACTAGCATGGCTCATTTCAGAAAAAAAAATAATGTAGGCAAATTGGGCAGAATGAGTCCCAGCTGGACCCTCTCCTTGGTTTTTTGTGATACATGACTGCCACCTTTCTGGTTGGCCACAGATGCCCCTGAGTGAAACAATGGGAGAGGTTGGAATGTTTCATTTGCACCATTTGGTGCAATGGACACCATATGGACAGGAGACTGCCATAACCTAGAAGAGAGGTAAAAAGGTATGGGCATGGGGGGAAAAAGCTGTGAAGGGAGAAAGGGCACTGAAGTACAAGGAGCCTTTAGAGGGCAGTAAGTACCCTTGGAGGGGGAAAAAGAGGAAAAAAAAAGAATGTTGTAGGTGAGAGATGGGACCCAAGGTGTTGAAGGGGGGCCCAGGAGGAAATGCTCCACGATTTTGGCTGACTAACCTCCAGACCGTACCAAACTTTTCAGGCTTGTTCATACCTGACTTATTTCTAATAATGCCCATGTTATGGAGCTAAGGAGCATATAGGTGAATAGCAGGTGTATAATACATTTCTGCTTGGCCCCTGCCAAAATGCTAGTGGAAATTCGGTGTTACCTATCTGTCTTTTAACCTCAGTCCATGGTTTGGTATAAAAGTAAAGAATCAATAAAACAAAGAAAATTTGAAAACCTGGAAATGGTACGTGTGCCCTTCAATGGTTCCTCCCCTGGGAAAGCAACAGGTTCTTGCTCCCAATATATAAGTAGGTGTATGTGTGCATCCATTGTTTCTGTGTGATGCATGCAGCATGCCTGGGGTGAGCTTATCCCAAAGGGGAAGCTGAAGGCAGTCACTGGCTGCCATCACTGCTGTGGCCCTGCACACCACAGCTCCCTACCATATTGAAGATGCTCTTGTACTGCCGTTCATTACACATTTGCTGTATGATAAATGCAGTGTGCTGTTGCATTCCGGGTTTCTGGGTTTAGCTTCTCTAAGTAAAATTGCTCTTCTGTCATCATGACCACACAGCGCAGACCACCAGGGTGCTGCACACAAGCGCTCGCCTTGCCAACTGGTCCTGGTTAGTTGGTTTGAGTGAAAAACCATGAGAGAAATTGGAAGTGAGAAGGCATACAAATGTAAAACCAGGATCTAACGTACCCTGGCTGCTTTGCTGGCTTATCCGTGGGTCTCCACTTCCCGAGTATGTTTCATATAATTACTACATTACATTTTTAATTATGTTTGTTTTCCTTCTTGCATGCCCATTTCTTACGTTTCTTCTTCAATGTATAGTACCCCAGCAACATCCACATTTATAATTACAGAAGATAAAGTTATAATATTCCCGAGGCAAAACTGCATTTTAACAACTGTGCTAATGTGGAAAACAACTTGTGCAGAATAAATATGCCCTACAATTAGTGGTACGCCGACATTTTTCATGGTTACCTTACATATAAATAAACTAAAGCCACTGACATTTTTCCTGAGGGCTTTTATCTCTGCAGCCCCAAAACTGTAGACAGATTTGTTGTAAGTCACACTATCACCATAATAAGTTTGAAAACCCATTATTTTTATTTATATATTTTTTAAAATTCATCTGCTTTTTGCATCTGCATAGCTCGGGGCTGGGCCTGTGGGTCTGATATTGTCTGTGTGATGAAGCGTCGCTGCATCCTGGGCTCCCGCAAGCCTATCATTTGGCTGAGGCTAACAGGAGGCGACTGGGCAAAGCCGTTTCACCTGAGGGTGGGCCAGGTCACAGGTCACTTGTAATAGCTTCTCCCTGCATCTCCAGACCTGTAAATGAGACCAGAGCCCGACTCACTTCACTACACTTTCTTTGTCTTAGACGGATGCTCTAATCAAACAAATTACCTAGCCCCTGATCGCAGCCACTGAGCCAGAGATGGTTTTGCAGACGCTTGTCTGGAGCCCTCTCGACCATGCAGCACCGCTTAAAAGAAAGGCTAATGTTTTTCCACCAAAGGTAATAAAAAGATGTGCAGTGACTTGGCTAAGCTGGCTTCAGAAAAAAAATCCCCGGGGACATGGCGGGACACATTTTGACAGGCACAGCACAGCTTATTTCAGGGAAGAGCACATACCTGAAATACAGGGGCTGGCTGCTCTCAGCCCAGGTCTGCACGAGGTGATGCTCCACCAGCTCAGCGCATCTTGTTAGAACCTAGATGTCACCTCAGTAAGAGAGTAGGTGTTCCTTACCTCTGGGCAACATTCAGTTCTGCTTGGATTTTTGAATTTTGATTTTTTTTATTTTTATTTTTAAACCGAGGAAAACAGAGTTGGGCCAAAAGTGTGTGTAGGGGGGGAAGGTGAGCCCAACCATAAATAAATGGGTGCACTGAGGGAGGAAAGCATACAGGCGTGGTTTGTTTATTATAACATTCAGCCTCAGGCAGAGGATTTAAAACTGATCAGCCCGCTACAAACATAGTATATTAGTCTTGTATTTATTTATTGCACAGTCCTCTAGTTTTATTTATTGACTGCCATTCCCTACTGTACTGCAGGCAATGCTGTCACTGTATTTTCTTAAAACTTTCACAGTAAATTTGTAAACATAAAAAAAAATCCAGCCATCCCATATTTTCCCCCTGTGCTTTCCAGACACTTTGGCTTTTGTAGAAGTAATGTTGGTTGTTTACTTGTTTCTGACTGAAAAAAAAACACTCTAGGTAGGTACTTTCTAGTTTCAGATGTTTTGTGTGATTGTAAAAGAGAAAGACCAGTTTTGACTCACAGAACGAGCTACTGCAAGCAATCTGTTGCTAATATATCCTAATTGCTGGTGATATTTTGTGAAAACAATTAAATTGGAAGTGGGGTTACTTTGGTGTTTATTGTCTGTGACAGCTTCTTTTGGGAACAGGCTGGAAGAGCTGCTGAATTGAGGTTACGATGATGTGCGAATAATACTTATCACCAGTACAGAGCCAGCTGGCAGAAGCGGGGGGTTACAAAACCAGGGTGAACTCACCTGTTGGACACCCCCGGTCGGGCAGTGTTGTGTGATCAGAAGTGGGTCCTCTAACTTACCTGTATTTACATGCTGCAGCGTCACTGCTCTTCTTTTATTGCACTCAGACTGTGAAGATGCTTAGATGCCTGCTGGGTATGAGCTAAAAAATCTGCATGAATTTCATTGATGGAAGGCAAGGTACCACATACTGGAAGAAATATGTTTGAACCACAAGTGTAACAGCTCAAGGGAAAAGTCTGGGCAAAATTCCCATGGATTTCCCCGAATCCAGGTTTTCACTGCTGGTTGTCACTGTGATTAGTTCAAGGTGTAAACAGACATGCCCTCTGCAATCAGCTGTGCAGAAGGAAGAGGTTGCCACCAGACCTCCTGCTTGTTCTTTAACACCCTCTGCTGGAAAATGCCGTCTCCTCTTACCCACCAGCCAAGCCGCTCGCCTGGGTCCAGCCAGCCCCACTGCGAGCTCCTCCAGACCGTGCTCCAAAAGAAACCTCATGCTGAGATGAGGCTGTTCCTGTGCAAACCTTTGCCTGATGGGCTACAGCCATCAGGAGGAAGCTGAGCAGGGACATAGGCACAGGAAGGACTTGGAGCTGTTGGAAAGAGTCCAGCAGAGGGCCACAAGGATGCTCTGAAGGCTGCAGCCTCTGTCTCTGAGCCTCTGTAAGGACAGGCTGAGAGAGTTGGGGGTGTTCAGCCTGGAGAAGAAAAGGGAGACCTTAGAGCCTATTCCAGTACCTTAGAGGGGCTCCAGGAAAACTGGGGAAGGACTCGTGACTGCGGAGGGGAGCCATAGGACAAGGAGTAAAGATTTTAAAGTGAAAGAGGGGAGATTTAGATGAGATATCAGGAAGAAATTTTTTCACTGTGAGGGTGGTCAGACCCTGGCTCAGGTTGCCCAGAGAAGCCATGGCTGCCCCATCCATAGAAGTGTTCAAGACCAGGTTGGACAGGGGTTTGAGGAACCTGGTCTAGTGCAAGGTGGCATTTGGTGCCATGCTAAACCATAGCAGGGGTTTAGAACTTGATGGTCTTTAAGGTTCCTTCCAACTCTAACCATCCTGTGATTCTATGATTTTATAAAGGTGTCCCTACAGCAGAAATGGCTCTGATGATAGAAGAGGCTGTAGTGGTTAAGAGACACAATAATTTTCAGTACAAAGAAGCTGGATCTTTGGAAATATGTAACATGCTACACCTGATGTAGCCCCATTGTCCCTGTATGGGAGCAGATGCAGCCCTGGTGCCACTTACTGGACTTGATACCAGTGGGAGAGGTCAACACCTGCCCCAGCCCAAACCATCCTGGCCTTCAGCAAGTGCTGAGCAGGTGTTGCTCCTGCAAGCATCAAGAGTTCCAAGTGTGACAAACTGTTTAACCCCATGTGTTTTTCGCCGGTTGACCTGCAGAGTTTGCATTCACAAGTATTTCTATTGTGGCAGGAAGTCTAGAAAATACTCCTTTATATCTCCTATGAGAAGACCGAGGCTCACAATATCTTCTGGCTCCAAAAGCCAGAGATTTAGGAAAAGCATCAACTGCCGTCTACATAGGAACAAAATCAGGTGAACAGTTTTGATGGTGAGAGACAGTGTCTCAGGAGCTCTCTTTTTTGCCCTCTATGCAGAACTGCTCACATCAAGACCTTAAACCCCCCCTATAAAAGATGTTTGCCTGCAAGCAGATGGTATTTCATTGTCTTTTGCTACTGATCTTGAATTATCAGCCTTTATAATGAAAATGCCAATTCAGCCTTGACTGCTCTGCTATAACTCTACCAGGACCACTGTAATGCACACACCATATATACTGAATATTTATTATGGTACTGTGCATATTATTTATTGTATATGCAACATATTTTGTAGGTGAAAAATGATACCTTATCTAAGTCAATGAGCATAACCAGGAAAAATATGGCAGAGTAATCATGTGATTCATAATTGACATCTGCTCTACAAAGACTTGGACAGAATCTGAATTTCCAGCATATGCTGGGAACACTCTTCTGTTTGCTGGCCTGGGCATAACCGTGCCACCGTTTTCCCCAGCAGCTCCATCAGTCTTCTGTATTTCCATAATTCCCTGGGCACAGAGGAAAGCTGGGCCAGCACATGCTGAAAATATTTCAAGAAGTTGCAAAAAAAGCGCTGATGTTTTTCAGAGTCCAGAAACAAGACGAGGAAGCAGGGATTTTTTTCTGTCCAAATGCTAATGAAGACCAGTCCATGCACATCCTTGGGGTTTTCTTAGATTCACAGTGGGTTTTATGTGTGTGTCTGTGTTCATGTAGATATGAATATACGGTGCCATTTTTAGGAAACATCTTCTGTTCCAGTTTCACCACCCTGTTGATACCTACCATGTAGCCTGGACATGGCCAGAGAAGCAAAACTTCTGCTGCCTCTTCCCCCCTCCAGCATTGACTCTTTGATTCAATCCTATCGTAAATGTGCCTTTTTCTGACATGGCATACGAGTTCCTTGTACCTATTTGGAACACCATAAACTCAAATTGCTGAGGAAAGACAATTTTTGGGGCTGGGGGTCACTGGCTTTCATCACTTTGGCTCCTGCTGGTCATGAGAAGACCATGATGCAGTGGGTGACTTGGAGGCACTTAGGTCCTTTTAATGTATTGTCTCATCAGCCTAATTATTGACCAGATTTCCAGCAGATTTGATGTACTGATGGAATATACAGGCGTCAGTGAGCAAATCCCCAAAACAGGGGAGGGCTGCAGAAAAATCCACAGAAAGTCCATAGTAGGTAAAGTCATATCTGGTCTACAGAGAAAGAGTATAGAGGGGAGACGAAGGTGGAATTGGAAGAAGTGGAGCTGAGTGAAGCTGCTGTTAGTTCAAAAGGCACCACAGCTTGGGGAATTTTCCTTTCATCAACTCAATTTTTCTTGCTTTGGTAGATTTTTTAATGTCTACTACTGTGACTGGGCAGAATACAGAGCTGCTTCGGCTCATCCCACTCTGGCTGGGATATGGTGTCCTCATGTGTGTGGGAGGGAGGGTGAGGGTAGAGAGGAGAGGATGAGGTAGGATTTGTTATCGTAAACAACAACAGGGATGTAGCGAGAGTTTTCAAACAACCGTCCCAATAACCTTATCGACAGCATCTAGAGACCAGCGCACATCTTTATTGGCATTGCTCTTGGTGCAGGAACGTGGCCAAGTTTGTCGCGGCATCCAAGCTCGTCTTCCTTGTCAAAGCCTTGTTTTTCTGACAGATAAGGCTCTGTTTATAGCACACTTAAAAGCAATAGCTGAAGAGAAGAGAGGTTTCACCACTTTGATATGCAAAAGACAACAAATTTTATGCATATATGGGGGGAGCTAAACCTGCTCTTGCTGAAGCCTTTTGGAAGTTTCCCAGTGACTTTGCAGAGACTTTGAATTATGGCCAGCTTTTGCTTTTTTCTTTTTTTCTTATTTTTTTCCCCTTCCCCTCTTGCAAAATGTCAGGAATAAATATTTTGATTCAAAATGGCACGGCAGTGCCTTGCAGTGCTGCAGTCCAGGCCCCTTTTCCCCCCGGTGCTTTTCCCGGCAGCGAGACACACGGCCAGAGCTGAGCCCTTGGGCCAGCACAGCCGTGCTGGGGAGGTGCCAAAGCCAAGCACTGAGCTTTCGTCTGCAGAGCCAGGCCCTCATCAGCTATCAGGCGGGATGCTTTATAAATTCAAAACTCGCAAAGGTTAAAAAAATACTATACAGTTGGCTTTGGGAACCTGTGTGCTGTTTGCAATGTGCCTGCTTGAGACTAAGGCATAAAAAGTCATTTTAGAAATAATTTTTAAATATTTCAGGTCTTCTGGGAATGCCAGCTCAATGGCAATAAAGCCAGCGATCAATACTGTATACCAGTTAGCCAAATCTGGTTTGGTTCTGCTGCCCTTGCCCTGGGAGGAGTTCGCGGCTAGGCAGAGGGGCTTTGCCATGAGCCAGATGGGAACCAGGCTTGTGAGCAGTGGCTCTTTAAAGAAGTCTTGAATTTTAATGAAAGTACCTCATAATGTGTAAGAGGGAGAACGCTGTTATTCCTAAGCAGACTTGCTCACATGTCTAGCTGGGGAGCTGTTGTGAATCCTCATAGTCTGTATCATGGGATTCCATGTGCCTTGGAACAATGTTCTGGTATTCAGTTGTCTTTATATACCCAGCATGTGCCCCTACGTATGGATAGGTAGGTAGATACACATAGATATGTATGTTTTAATATGTGTGTACATATATATTTATAGACACATTGCATATTATTGAATATACTTGCTATACCAATGTATGCATACATACATATGCATATATACTTAGGCTTCTATACATTTTTATGAGATAAATAAGGCATAAAAAAGAAAAATCTATATAGTGTAGGTATATAACAAGATACAATAAACATACAAATTTAAGTACATTTGAGGAGGGTTGTATGTACAACTGTATATCTAGATATATCAGATAATTCAGACTGAAGCAGATTTTATAATGTTATAGCAGATAACTGCTGCAAAGCACATCAGAGCAGCCAAGTTATCCTCCTTGAGGATGGCTGAATTTAAAGAGACTGCCTCAGTATTGTTGTGACTGGCTTCCCTGGCAGGATTTCTGCCAGTGGTGCTTGGAAATGTCCTTGGTGTGATGGTTTGGGGCTTAAAAAAAGTAGCCAGGCTGCCTGGGTGGAGAGGAAGGGGCTGTTGGGAGCAGCCCTGGGGAGGACATCCAGCACCAGACAGCCTGGGTATCCCTAACCTAGACAGCTCTCTGGCCAGAAGCAGGGTGCCAGCTTGTGAACAATCAGCTTCAGTGTGAAAGTTTTAAAGTGAATCATCAGTTGCACTAATAGTCCTATCTCCTAAATGCTTCTAATACACTTACTATCACATTGTTTAAGCATCCGGAGTGGTATTAGGAAGCGTCAGTCTCCTGCCAAAAGATTCTGAAGTGCATTTTCTGTCTGCAGCTTCCTGGGGCTACTAAGTGGTGATCTCTGTCTTCCATGTAAAGCAGAAAGGGATTGTCTCTCCCTGCCAAAAGGGGTAGAGCAATATTTGTCCTGATTTCTTGGGGGGCAGATGGTAAATAGTGAGAAAATTGCTAGTGCTTCTGAAAATCAAATGGGCATCTCTGACTTTAGCCATGTCACCTGAAAGCTGAAAGCTAATGCTGAGCCTGTTTTTTCCAGGGGATAACCCCAAACCACCAAACAAGGCTGTCGCAGCAATAACTCAGGCAGGTGCTCCCTGATCTCCCTTCCCCAAAAAATTAAAAGAGGGGGTTCCTTCTTTTGTCTTATGGGCTCAAAAAAATGGAAATGGGATCAAGATTATTCTGGGCTTCTCAAGAACCAGCGTGACGCTCCTTCCCCATGGTACTCGCCTCCTCCAGTGTGTGCCCATGGGTGTGGTGAGCTGTGGGGTCTCAGCTGTGATGCTTCCTTCACCAGAGGAGCTCTCCCCGGTCTGTGTGAAGACGCAAGAAGCTTTCCTTTTCCCTTTGTGGTGTTTGAGGTCTTAATTTGACAAGCCCTTGTTTTGGGGCCAGAGGAAAGCACAGCACCATCAGGCCTATGTGGGATGCCCAGGGAGGGAGCAGCGGGCTGTTTCCCAATGCTTTTCAGATGCCCTCATTGACTGAGAGAGGGAAGGAAAAAACCAAAAAGGAGATCTCAGACATGCCAACACTGAAGGAAAGAACAAACTAAGGAAAAAGCACACACACATCTGCAGCTGATTTTAACTGTATAAATAAATGGTAGGTTCCTTTGGCACTCCCAGCACAAATAATTAAATGGTGCACTTGGGTTCTAGAACACCATTGACCAAAAGATATGTATAGATAGGAGAGAAGGAGAGAGAAACACAAAGAAATAGAGAGAGTGTGTACATACATATATTCATTACATGTATATATTTATATATCTGTCCCAAATCATAGTTTATCTTTTTTCCCCCTGTGCAATTCCAAATTCATTAATAACCAGTTGCCGGAAATGCAAGCAGGGTGGGGAGGCTGGCAGGGGCCCTGCGTCAGACCTCGCTGGCAAGGGGTCTGGTTTTATTTAGGGCCACGCCTCAGCAGTTTTAAGACAACACAATGCAATTACCCTCACCACAAAATGTTCTGTGAGAGTCTGACAGTCCCCGGTACCACTGGGAAGGGGGACACTGGAAATGGGCCAGCCCCAGACAAAGCCTCTCCAGTGGTACTGTCAGCAGTCATCTCCCTTACCAGATGAGGAGTTAAGATGAGCTTAACTCCATATACATCTGCCAGATGCAGGGATTCCTCTCCCTAACAACCCATTTCTTTCTGCTGGAGGTATAGGGCTGAGGATAGGTGAGGTGGATCCAAAGCTTGAAAAATGTCCTTTCCTCCTCTTAAAAAATCCTTGCCAGTGGTGAAGAACCTGCTTCCCCTAATCGGGTGAAGCTCCCTTGGCACTTTTTCTAAGGAGTGATGAAGACATCAAGCCTTATATGGCTTCCATTATTATTTTGTTTTATTGTGTTGTCATTTTATGAGGCGTTGGAGACCCACAGGGAGCAGGAAAGCGCCACCATCAAAACGGGTGGGGAGCGGAGGAGGCACATCGAAGCTGCCTGGTATCAGCGAATTATTTCATCCTGAGCCCTGTTGTGGTGGAAAAACAATTCCTGTTTACCAAAAGGCCTGCTATTGTGCTGCCACCACCAGAGGAAATCTGCAGCTGAGTGGAGTTGCACAATGGCCACACTGTGGTCCGTCAGCAATGCTCTGTGATGCTGGGACAGAGAGCAAGGCTCAACATGGCACCTGGATACTGATATACCACAGAGCCCCAGGCTGTTATTATTTTGCTGTGGGCACTGGGGGACTGATCCATGCTGAAATACACCCTGTCCTACTTGCTTTCCCACCCTGTTGGGAATCTAGGGGGGGCCTGCTGGCGCCATGTGGAGCACAAGCAAGAGGAGGGCCAGACAGTTTATACCATTCTGCTATTATTTTTTGAGGTGGACTCAATGTAAATAGCATTAATACCAAACCAGAAAGGGATTTGTGGGTTAAGATGGTAAGTGGTATTAAAAGTGTTTCATTCTCCTCATCTCTTTCTCCCACTTCTTCATCCAGAAATAGGATCATCTCAATGCAAACCCTGGTGCCTTGAGCTTCCTCTTCTTCCATCTTCTTATTATTTTGAGAAATTCACTTTTAAAATAGGCATTCGATTTTAATCCATGGACTAGGGGTGGAGCAGCTTTGCAGGGAACATAAAGAGAGTTGGTGCTAATCATGAAGATGGCACTCTGAGTGAGGAAGCCTAGAAGTACCTAGTCAGTGAATGCTCACCTGAACTCTGAACAGAACCCTCAAAACCATCTAAGCCAGATATGCTGTGTGTCCAGACAAGAAATCTGGAGCCAATGTCTATCCATGGTAGAACAATTGGGTCCCAAATAGTCAAAGAATGCTGGAGGGTCAATAAACTCCTTGGTGGCTTCCTACACCCCACTCAGGCCAGTAATGCATTGTCTGTGGGCCTATGGCAGTTCCTGAGTACTCCAGGGTGGGTTTTAAGAGGGAAGCAGGCATAACTTTTAATATTGCAGGTGTGTCTATGCTCACATGGCTAGAGCTTGTGCAGCTGATCTTAATTGAAGTGGTTTGGGGGCTGCCAGCAATGCAAATCCTGTCTAGAGCAAGCTATGGCAGTGATGTAGGACTTGCCAGCATCTCAGGAGGGTTTCATTGCCCACCCTTTGCTCCATCTACCCATGCTCTAAGCTAGCGCAGATCTGTTCCCAACTATACAGCAGCAATGTACTTAGTTCCTCCAGCACTTAGACCTGTTTGCTTTCAATCCACAACCTTCCTCACACACCTCACCTCCCTCCAACAGAGTTATAGTTACTGGTCCTGTTCCAGCACGGGAAGATGACAAATGACCTGATTTTACACATCTCCTTTGAAAAGATGAAAACAAGGCTACACAGGAGCTTGTCTGGGCTGCAGCAATGTTGGTCAGTGCAACTTTCCCCAGTCCCTTAGAACTTCTCTGCATGCAAAGAGAATGGGACAATCCTGGTCACAAAGAGTGAAAAAGGCTGTTTCATTTGCTTACTGATATGGTGTGTGGTCACCGAGCTGGGTCTGTGAACAGCCCCTAAGCACTATCATTGTCTCTCCATAGGGCCAATTACTGTAGCACCCCATCTGATTGGAGACAGCACAGGTTCCTGCTGCTTTGTGCCAGAATTTCTGCAAATACCATGTGATCATGCACATGTGCAACCTTATATTTTGGAGGGGGGTTGGTTTTGGGATTTTTTGTTTGTCTGTCATAGGCTGCTGGCAGATCTGGTATTATTCCCACAGCCTGTTAGGAGTGTACGCTGAGCCATTCTCAGCCAGTTGGAGCTTTTCCACAAGATGGTACTCAGCCCAGTCTGTAATTGAAACAGGGCAGGGATGCTCCTAGGGAAAGCAGACGTCAGCCAAAAAACCAGGCCATGATATTCAGAGATATTTAATACACAAATAAGAAGTTGTTTCATAAATATCTTATAAAAACTGTAATTTACTTCCCAATATTTTAGCAGATTATCTTAATGCAAACAGCAGATGTATTTTGGAATGACAAGACAAATGTTTAGCAAAATTAAACTTATTCATGTGCAGTCACACAGGGAATATTTGCATGATATTTTACTAATTGCTGCAAAATCTGACTAGTAGCAAATAAACAAACAGGAGGAAAAGTAAACCACCAAAAAGATTAGCCCCAGGCCTCTCTTTTTAAGTTCTCTGAGTCTTTCAACTGCTCAACTTTTTTCTCTGGCAGTTTGGGGTTCCTCCCCGCTGTCCTTCTCAGGCCCAATACCCTTTTGCAGATACCCAGCTTTCCTCTGGTAACCAGATTTCTTCCAAAAGGGGATTGATTTTCTCTTTCCCTTGGAATCTAAACACCTTTGCTTGGTCTGCAGTTCTGCCTGTTCCAGTTTCTTATTCCTTGGCTGTAGTCAACGAGGCCAGTTTCCAATTGTTAAATTTCCTTAAGTATTATGGGGAAAATAATTCGCTATTTTACTTAGCTCAGAGGTTGTCCCAAATAGGATGAACCATACACAAAAACTCAATTCAAAAGGAGTGGATGCTTTTTTAGTGGCCAGGAATTCAGACTTGGGTTACTTTAACCTTCTCTTATGAGTTTCAAGTTACAGCAGTGAAAATCAAGTTGTAGTTGCTGATTGTTATGACATTATTTTATGTCAGGTCTATTTATTTGCCCTCCTGGAAAAGAGAACGTATTTCAAGACGTCAAAATATTTTGTTCGCCTTCATTCAATTGCAAGAGGAGCCTTAGGTGAAGTAAGAAAAATGTATGTTTATCAAAATTTTGGTGCGCAGTAGATGGTTACATGTTTGTATGTATTTCATACTCCCAAATTGAAGGAATGCTGAGGGTGCAAAAAAAATCAAGCAGTGGGAAGTTAGCAAAGGTCAGAATTAAAATTGATATGCATACATAGAAATCCCGTTGACTGCAGACATAAGTGTGCGGCAGCACTGGAAAGAGAAGTCCTTGGTTTCACAGGACAGCAGCTTTTTACCCAAGGTGTTGAGAATCTGGCAACACTGAGCTTCTCTTGCCATCCTTTTGTCAGTCACTGTAGGTGAATAGGAAATGTGATTTACATGACTTCTACAAGCAAAGGGGAATTTTTAAGCATTTGAGCCTTTAAGATCCCAAATCACACTGTAAAACATGTCCCTACTGCTGAAAATATTCCTTGTTAGAGGTTGGATTCTGCAGAAGAGTCCGTGAGGCTTGGAGGGAGTGTGTGCAGCTGCTGTTGGGGCACTTTAATGCCTAGACAGGCCAGCAATGGCCACAAAAACTCAGGTGCTCACTCAGTGGTGATGCAAATGATGGTTTCCTCCAGTGCAAAGCCAGGGCAGAGTGTTTAAACCTGCAAATTAAGTTGCTGAGCTTTGTTCAAGAATTGCTGCCTGTAAGGAAGCAGGAGGGCTACGAGCTGCCATTCCCCACAGTTTGTGCCTGTTCTGGTTGGGGCATTCATCCAGTCACAGTGGCCAGCCTGAGGTGGGCTGCACACCTCCTCTTAGCTCGTATCATGTGCCTTTGCAGCATCCAGCTTTTCATGCTGGCCAGCATTATGTATTTTGACTGGTATTCTCCTGGTTGTTGTAGGGTGGATGGAAATGCTGAACTAAATGTGCAGGTAGGTGCTAAGGAGTCCATAAACAGTAAGATCAGCTGTACATCCCAAATGACCCTCTGAGATTTCGCTCAAGTATTTGTGCAAGGTCAGTTCTCCTTATTTTTTTTTTCTTGAAGCAAGTAAGGTAACACAAGAGGCAACAGGTACATTAGCTGCCTAATAGGAAAGGGAAGGGAAAAACACATTTTTTCATTAAAAGATGTGGGGGGGTTTCATTCCTGAAGTTTACATTTTGAACTCACTAAAGTCTTTCTTTGGCCTCTCCCATCCGCAGGTCACCGCAGGAATATGTAAAAAGGAAATGTTTTATTTTAACAGTCGAACAAAGTACATGAAACACACCCTTGCCAATGCATAACATTCCTTAAGTTAAATCACAGAACCTAGCATAGCCTTTTTTCTTTCTCTCTCTCCTCCCCGCCCCCCTCCCCCCCCATCTTTTATTTCATTGAAAAGAGCCCAAAGTATAATATTCTTTCAGGAAGCATAAATCGTATTGCTGGAAGTAATAGCAATCTCCTAAGCAAAATCCCACAGGACTCGCGCCACTCTGCTTTCTGAAAAGCTGCATTCAAGTACATCCCTCATTGCCTCTTTCCCAGCAGGCATCCCCAGTGCTGCACTCGGGCCGTGCCTGGGGAGCTGGGGACAGTGCCGAAGCAACCAGACCTTTTTGCAGTAGGGTTTTACTGGTGTTTTGGCCCTTTCGGGCTATTCTGGGTCTTGGGAGAGGCTGCCAGACTCTTGCCCAGCCACCCCAATTTCGGTGCCTCTTCTTCTCTTTCAATATGCATGTGTAACTCCCACAAATGTAAATAAAAGTTATGCACACGCATGGAGGGGGAAATAGATGCATTTATCTTGGCTCAAGACAAGCAGCGTGTCCCCAAGGAGCTACTTAGGAGGTTATTGAGAAGCCAACAGCAAAGTGCAGTGGGCTGTACCTTCCTACATGTGTGTTGCAGAAATTATTGGCGTGTTGCTGATGTTTATGGTGAACAAATAGTTTATTTCTGGGCTAAGAAAGATTCCAGTGTAAATACTCAACTGGCAGCTAGCTGGAAGTTTGCCACTTGAAGTTAAAAGGCCCGTGACCAATGGTGTCAGATTAACATTTCCAAGTTGGACAATGTACAAATGGTGTTCTTGGACTGGAATAGAAATAGATGAAAGTGGTCTACTGCAGTGCAAATAACAAACTGGCAACCAGCTGGTCATTGGAAAGAGAACATGCTATGGGAATATGCTTTCTGCAGAAATACTTTATTTTGGAGATAAGCATTAACAATAGGAAGATGAGGCTCGTTTAACAAGAACCATATGGTCTCATCCTGCTTTTATTTCACTTAATGGCAAAGCCCTGATTGTCTTTCATGGGTGCAGGATGGGGATTACTGATAGTAAATAAGTAACACAATAAGTTGCCTGATCCACTGTTGCTCTTCAAAAGGTGTAAACACAGTATTTTTAACCTATGTGTTGACATTTCAGGAGAAAATAACTGAAAGGAAACGGAATTAAAGGGGCTTGTTGAAAAACAACTTCTGACAAAGTAAGCCAAAACAAAGATCCATTCAAGATAAAGTTATCAAACTGTACAAAGCCAATACAGAAACATTTCCAAGCTGATAAGTGGACAAGCTGTGGATAAGTTCATTAAAAAAAAAAAAAAAAGAAAGAAAGAAATTTGGATTTTTATGAGGAAGAAACAATAGCCTGTGAAAAGTAGCTTAAGTGCAGATAGGGGAATAAGGCAAGCACTTTGCTGGGGTAATGGCAATGTCCTTAAATAACTACCTTGCTTTTTTAAGAAGCTACACAACCTATTCTGTTAGCAATACAATTGAAGATAACAGAATTCAACATTGTAGTTTCAGTATGTTCCCCATATTGATTTGTGTTAACAAATAATAAATAAATAAATAGATAAATAAAGGGAAAAGTAAGCCAAGGGAGTTGCAGCCTCAGTGGAAAATCCTCTTTTGGGATCTTTTCAAGGATGTAAAACATCATCTTGAATTGTTTACTTTTATGGATAGGAAGTATAAAAGAAGTGAAGTAAGAGTGGAAATGGCATTCTTACCACAGTAAAACTGATACAATTCAACATTGCCAACTGATTTTTAAAACTCATCTTGTTTTTTTTACAGTGGCTAAGATTTGTTATCTTGGTCACAAAGAGACAGGCACAGGGAAACTCTATTATCAAGAAAAATCAAGATTTGAACATGAGAAAATATGGATCATGTATGTAGAAGCTCACTTCAGCCATTGGATACAAGTACTCACTTCCATCGATTTCCACGTGTCTGGAGACAGCTTATAACACTCAAGGATATCAAAATTCCATCATGTTACATATTTAGATACATTGCATTTCTAATGCTTCTGGTTTTACTCTGAAAGTTGTGTTTTCCTTCTTTTTGCTGTAAAATATAGCAATAACTGGAAATGGAGGGAAACGATACAGAATTTGGAGCACATGTAGATTCAGATGTTCAGCTCAACTGTCGTAGTTCATCTCCTGTGTTCACTTTGAACACACCTTCCACTTCCCCTTTCCCAGGACTCATTTCTCGTTTCCCCAGCACAGGAAGGACATGGACCTGCTGGAGCAGGTCCAGAGGAGGCCATGATCAGAGGACTGGAGCTCCTCTGTTGTGAGGACAGGCTGAGAGAGTTGGGGATGTTCAGCCTGGAGAAGACAAGATTCCAGGGAAACCTTAGAGCCCCTTCCAGTCCCTAAAAGGGGCCTACAGGAGAGATAGGGAGGGACTCTTGATGAGGCAGTATGGTGATAGAATAAGAGGTAACAGTTTTAAACTGAAAGAGGGAAAATTAGATTAAATATTAGGAAGAAATTCTTTACTGTGAAGGTAAAACAGGTTGCCCAGAGGAGCTGTAGCTGCCCCATCCCTGGAGGTGTTCAAGGCCAGGTTGGATGGGGCTTTGAGCAACCTGGTCTAGTGGCAGGTGTCCTTGCCCATGGCAGGGGGTTGGAACAAGATGATCTTTAAGGTCCCTTCCAACCTAAGCCATTCTATGATTGTCCTGCATGGTTCAGGGCAGGCTGCACAGAGATGAGCCCTGGTGGAACAGAATTTTGGATGCCAACCCCTTCAGGATTCAGTTTTTCCAAGTTTCCAGCAATTCTCTAATGAAAGGGAATGAGAGGGAGACTTAGGCTCGGATAGAAGCAATATTAATTTGGCAACATTACCAATAAATAAACAGCCCCTAAAGAGTGGGACTGATTACCCCACCACCCAGCTCCCCCAAAGCTGGGAGAGAACCTTCTGGTTTCCCTCCCTTGCTTACTCCCTTGCTTTTCCCCGAGCAGTGGGGATAGCTGAAGAAGCCTGTCATCGTTTTATTGCTGTTTCTAATAAACACATATGGTGATGCGTATAACAAGAACAACAGCGAGTCGCTATTGTTCAGCGCACGGCCATATGTGGGCTGTCCAGCAGCTCGGCAGCTGCATTGTGAGTGCTCAGGAATGTCGATAGCCCAGAGAGAAAGGAATGATTTTTAAGGGCTCCGAGCCTCACAAATAGTGCGTCTGCTTTACATACCGCTGTTGCTAAAACAACTTCTGCCTGTGGTGTGCCAAAAGCATAGATGCAGCGTTAGTCACCGCAGAAGTTTATAAGGTGATTAAATTGTTAGCAATTGCAATGCAGAGGCTGAGAAATTAGTTGGGACTAATGTTGAAGGGAGCTTTGCAAAGCAAACAAACCCCCAAAAAGTATATTTTTAGATATACAAATATTGTGTACGTATGGACATATCTATGCATTTGTATGTGTGTATTTATACAGTTAGTACTTTTTTTTTTTAAACATCAGAAACTCAGGCACTTGCACATCTAGTGCTTCATGAAATAAAAACTTCGACCCTGGCGCTAATCCGTATTTATTTTGTCCCGTTGTGCAAGGTTGAAAGGCATGCAATTTACCAATAGTTTGTTCTCCGTTAGCTACATCTCCCCCTGGCCTCGTACGGCTCTGCTTGGGCTGGATGATGCATACTTGAGTGATGCAGAGGCAGCCAAAACGTGATGGTTGGGATGCCTTGCGTACATCTGTGTTTCTAGCACTCTTCTTTTCCTGATGCCATATTTACCCAGCAACCTGATGGAAAATGAACAGCCCATCTGTACATCTTCACTTTTCCATCAGTGTGTTGGAAAAGAGAGAGAAGCTGTGATTGAGGGAAAAGAGAAATAAAACCTAAAAGCAGGCAACACTTTTTTCAAATTTGGACAAACACAGGCAGGCAACCACATCTTTATTTAAGCACTTGAATAATTTAACTGATTTTTTTGTGTGTGAGATGCTGAATACCTACTGTAAATAAGAGGAGAGAGAGAAAACTGTAAGGGATCCAAAAATCAACTACTTGCATATGTCTCTGAGCGTGGCTTTTAGAAGCCTGATTTAAATATCAAAGTGTGAATGGTTTTGGTCAGCATTTCTAATGCATGGCGGGAAGTCCTTGGTCTTGTATTCCTTTTGCACGCTGCTTGCACGCACCATCTTTGAGGCACGCAAATTACCTGTATAATGGGACATGATTTGAGTAACCCTATAAACCCCCGGAAGAACCACATACAGGCATTTACAGAAACCATAGACTGGCTCAGTCTGCCAAAATCCACAACCGGTTTTGCCCGGTAAACGAAACCACAAACATTTGCCCACTCAGATATCCTAACAAAAAGTAAATATTCTGCATGACGTACTTCTCAATATTGTGCACAATAGCACACACCAAAAAAAAAAAAAAAAGAAAGAAAAAAAGAAAAAAAAGAAAGAAAAAAAATTATTTCAATTTACTCCATCTTAGGCAGTTCTTTCCAATGGGTAAAGCTGAAATGCCCACATCTACTCTCCTTGAAATAACGAAGGGCCGTATTTTCCCCCTGACAGATGAACATAGCTTTTGGTTCCTCCTGGGAGCGGTGGCAGGACTTCAAAAAACCCTGCACCATGACCTGATTTTCAGAGGTCTCGAGCATCCCCCGATTCCTGTTGACTTATAAGCGACGTGCAGCTTGAGGTTTTGCTCGTTCCTCAGCTGAATCTTTCAAAACTCGTGATTTCTCAGCATGAGTCAGTGTTTTATGTAACCCCAGATTGCATTCCTCCAAACCCCTCCTGAGCTCAGAGTGCTCCAACAGCCAACCTCAAATTCTTCATCCTCGCAGCTGACAACTTTGGTCTTCAGGCAGCGGCACGACAAGCTCCTCATGCTGCTCATGGGGGAAAGTTTGGGGCCCCAATGTGGCTCTCCAAGTGAAGGAACCAAGGCTGGAGGAAAGCTGGGCTGGAAGACAAAGCTCCACTCCACAACAGGCAAGATGTTGGGCTTTCCTGCATCAGAAGCAGAAATGCCCACTGCTGGTTTTGTCCAGCTGTTTGGGTTTTTTTCTCTTCCCTGCAGAAGCATTGATGTTATCCATGCCTCTAACTGGAAAAAAAACAAAACAAAACAAAACAAAACAAACCCCAAACCAAACAAACGAGTTTTCATGTAAAAGTGGTAGGAAGGGAGGACACTCCTGTGGTGGATCCCACTGGCTATCCTCTGTAGGCATCTTGGATGACAGCTACAGTTCCTGCCCCTGGCACCTTACTTCACCCTGAAGGCAATATCCTGAAGCACCTAAACAAGCTCAAGAGATAGAGTATTACACCATAATTATTTTTTCACTGTTTTCTAGAAACACACCGATATAGATTAAAAAATGGTGGGAGAAGGTAGGAAGCTAAACCCCATTTTTTCTTCCATTCTGGCCAATTTTCTTTTGAAAAATGGAAAATCTTGACTCATGATGGCAGTTTCCCATGTCCATTTTTTGGCATTTCCCCTCGTTGCCAGGAAAAACCTTCCCCAGCATCTCAGCGTCAGCACAGCTCTGCCATCCCGCCTGGGGCAGCCAGGAACCCTCCCACCACTTGCACTAAGAAGGTTTCAGTCAGCGAGGAGCAGTTACTATGCTGACGCTCAATTTCTTCTTTCTCTCTCTTCGAAGGGAGAATTGTCCTTTTTCATTTAGGCAGTGCCTACCTTCTGTCTTCCTACAAGTAGCAGAACTCACAGCATGGTAGAACCTGCAATGGCTCTTTCCCTAAAAAAATTAATCCCTTTTGTACTGCAACAGAGACTTGTGCTTGTTATTGCATCAATTTGAAATACATGTCTGTAGGGTCATGGCCAAGTTTGGTAATTGTGGTGATAGTGTAGAATGTGAGGAACGTGCACCACAATGTTGTGATCCATTCTTTTCTTCCTTGGCCACCCAACAAACCAGCACCTTTCTCACCTTCATTCCTCCCAGGAAACGTCTATGTTGAAACATTTCTATTCCCCAGCTATATCAGTTGGCCTTATAAAGGATGTTAACCTCTCCATACATGGGTGGCTGGTCTGTACCAATACGTAGCGTTTCAGCACTGGCAGTCTACCCTGTGCTTGGGAAGGAGCTGAAAGTTTGGCCATGGTTGTTTCTTTCTGAAGAATTTGGGCAAAATTCTTTTACAGCTTGTTTTGCCTCTCGCCTGCCTTTGCTTTTTATCCTCTGCAGACCTCAAAAGCAATCCCCTCAGACATGGTTATATATATTTCACTGTAAGTGAAAGAGAACAAAACAAATAAAAACACAAGGAGGTTCTTTCTCCACTTTGGTACTTTCTTCAGACTTTCTCCTGAGGATTTCCAACTGCGTTTGTCATCGTATGGTCAGGGCTCTGAATGAATTTATTGATAGTAGCTGGGGGAAAAAAAGAAAAAAATGAATGAAATCCCTTGAGATAGAAGGTATGTCATGAACTTCCCCAAGTTATTTGCAAATGTTTCTGCCAGTATCAATAAATCCCTCAAATTTCAGGATAGGCTACATTAATTACAGGATGGCATTATGTATTTAAAGGTTGCTGAAAGTTATATCTGCGATCAGTCATGTTCGAACTGCAGGTTCACATGAATTATTTGTTATTTTAAGACGTAGGCATGCACGCAAGCAGCAATAGCGTCCATGATGTTTTAATAGGCTTTTATTAGTTCGTATTCTCCTTGTAATCTTGTTTTACAGTATGTGTGCTCAATGTGTTTGTGTCTATGCTCTTCATGCACACATCGCAGGATGCCAAAACAGCCTTCTGCTTCCTTGTTTCCAACCACTTAGTCAGGCACTTGAATGCTTTCCAAATCTTGTTAAAAACCAGAAATAGCACTATCACTTCTTGCTGGAGTGCACAGAAGAGATGGAGATGGTGGTGGACAGAGAGGGCAGTGGAAAAGTGGAGGAGGAGGTGGCTGAACAGTGGGGATCTTCATAGGTGAGCTCAGAAGAGCCTCTGTGCCACAATGCTCAGACATCATCTGGGACTTCCCACTGTCTTGCTGTGGAAAGTGGGGAGTTTGGTTCACTTGCTGGATGGAAACAGCACTGCAAAGATGCTCCTTGTACATTACCTCCAGTTTAAAAAATCTGTGAACTGAAAGTTCCCTGGCCAAAAATCATGGAGGATTTTAAAAAATTCTTTATTTTTATTTATATGTCTATATAATTATTATTATTTATTATATACATATAGATCTTAGTTATATTTAAATTTTAAACTACACTTTTTTTCCCTGGAAAAGTTAATGTAATGTAAATAGGAGAGGTTTTTTTCTAAGTGAAAATCAACATAATTTTATTCACTATTTTTTTTCTGAAACTGAACTAAGCAGATCAGCTCAATCTAGATTCAATAAATGCTTCAAAAGTGCATTTCTGGTGGATTAAAAATTGCCTCTGAGATGGCTCAAAGTGTTTCAGTTGGGTGAGGTCTTGCTGGGAACACTGGGATCATGTAATATGGGTAGTCCTGGTTTCTCCAGAACATGTGCTCGCTGCTTGTACCTATTTTTTCTCCTTAGACCAGATGTTTTCTGGTGTGTATCTCTTAGGCAAGGAAGCAACAATTTGGGCTGGTGTCTGGAAGCTGTATTAATTAACTGGACACACAACCTGAGAGAGCAGCAGAGAGTATTTTCCATTGGGTTGCTCTTGCAGACGTGGATTCCTGATGTCTACAGATGGTTGAGTTCATCCCATTGGTTGTGGGAGTCACCCATGGTTGCCTTGGTTCTCTGCTGCCATGAGATGAGAACATCTGTCCAGTTCGATTGCATCCACCCAATATGTTTAAAAGCAAGCACTGATGCAGGTGTGTGCCCACACACACATACATCCATGATGAGGAGCCAGTCTCTATAGCCTTAAGAACCCCAGATCAAAACAATGGTGCCATAGGAAGCTTATGTTATGCATGTATAAGATGACTGCAAGGCTCCCATTACCTACTGTGAGGCATTGGGATTTCCGATTCCATTAAGGAGCTTGCCAAACAGTCATGACACAGCCGTTGCTGACTGTCTACATGCCAGCCCGCATTTGTTCATGGTCAACAAAACAGCTGGTCAAATGACATTGATCAAATTGTTTACTTGGCATGTCCCCCACAACCTGGATAACTTATTTTGCAGGTGTTGTTTGTTTTGTTTTGTTTTACCAGGTGACCAGCTAGATGCAGGGCTTATTGATATAATTACCAAAATGTGATGGTCTCAAAAGAAAGTTTGAAAACAAGATCTGGGTTTCTCAGTGGAGCAGCATCTGTGGCCCCAGCCAGCCATGTACTGAGGAGTATATGGCCATGTGCTGAGACTTCTTCTCATAGTATCTGCTTGCAGACATGGCTTCCATTAAACATTACCATAGATAAGAGCTGTCCAAGCCACATTAGGAGGCAGGGGTGCATCCCCTCCTGGGGGGGACATTGATGGTGTGTTAGACCATGGAGCCTTCCACTCTGCTACCAGACTGGGATAAAAGAGTCTGTTCTCAGGGAGAAAGAAGCAAGTCAGGTGCTCCTGTGGGATGGTCTGCCCTCCTAGAGGTAGCAAAGCTCAGCTCTAGCACTTGGGATGTGGAGGTGGTAAGAAATAGTTGAGTATTTTTTAATTTGAAAAGGATATGACTAGCTTGATGCCATAGGTTGTGTTGTCTTGCTCCTCCAAGAGCAAAGGATATGAGCAACCCTCCCCCAGTATCAGCCTGTACTCAGTGCAGCAAGGATGGAGGTCATACAGGCTCACATTAAATCGCATTTTTCAAATGTGTGGTGTCTTTTTTTTTTTCAGGAAAGCAACGAACCTGCTTACCCCAAGGCCAGTGCACTCTTGGAAAGTGAAATATATATGGTAATAATGATGGCGAGAGAGAAAAATTCTCTTTCATAAGAAAACATGGTACGTAAACACACAACACAGCTTCATTTCAATCATAAGAAATTTGTGAAAGTGCAGAAAAGTCCAGGTTTTTCTCCTGCCCCCCAAAGAAACATAATCCAGAGTTTATATCAGATGGTTTATGGGAGTTTATTGGAATATCCAACAGGGTTCATGTAGTGTGTCATAAGGTAAAGCCTGTTCATTGGTGATTTACAAGCAGTGTGTGCCGGTGTTACTGTAATTTATAGACCACAGATGGTCAGGGGGTGCCCCTGCTGACTTGTAGCTGAATAAGAAGCTGAGCCCTGCGTGTCATCTGCTGCAGGTACCTCCGGCTCACTTCCCCAAATTAGTGCTGATCGAGACCTGCCTTAAAACCCAGAGGGTCCTGAGACCTCTGCCTCTCAAGCTGGGCCTGTTTCAGGAGGGGAGAGGCCATAAATGATTAAGGCTGGGGAAAAAAACCCAAGCACATTGGAATGGCACCAAAGGAAAATTGCTTTTTACGATAATAACTTCCCTTCTCAAGGCTGGTACTTCATTTGATGGGGTTTTGTCACCTGCTAAATGGAGAAGGAAGAATGTCAATCCCTCCTTTCATACACTGGTCTAAGACAAACATCTCCTCTACAAAAATTTATATATATTAATAAATCTCCCTTGTAATGACCTCTAAGATAGATCCTATCTTTTTTCTCATAATTTTTCTCTTTTAGGTAATGACTCTAACTATATTTTACTACCATTTTCTTTTCTGCCCCAAGTTTACCTAAGTCTTTGCTTCTTTAAGCCTTATTAAATAATTGTCTCTATTTCGGCACATCTTTCTGATCTCCCACAAATCTCTTCATAGTGAATGCATGAGGAGGACAGGGCTGACAGCACATCCCACCCAAATCTTCAGGAGAATTGGTGGTTTCTTGGCCAGGGGATCAGGCCCCCTTTTCACTTTTAATTTCTCTGGTTGACAAGGTTCCTGGTGTCACCTCGTATTTCTCCCAGCCTTGTTATAGTCTTGCCAATTGTGGCCTTGCCCTGCCAGCAAGAATACTGTGATGTTGTCTGGCACCGTCCGACAGCCTTCAGAGGGACGTGCTGGATCTGGGGACACCCGGTGCTTGGCTCACCAGCTACAGCAAGGTCATGCATTTTAACAAGGTGCCGCCAATTCTCCTTTTTAAAGGGCATTGATAATGTTTTGTTAAAATGGGCTTTGAACTCAGCTGACCCTTCACCATGTAGGACATTTCAGGGTTTGTTTTTTTCCTGCCTGGACCACACTTGACACCTGTTGGGTAAGCACGGCTGCAAATACCACTGTGAGAACCCTGTGTCCCAGCTCAAAACTAAGGGGCTTGATATTTTTTGTCTAGAGACCTAAGAGAATTTGGAGGCTTCCTTAGTTAATAAAAAGGAAAAAAATATATAACTTTGTTATTTCTTATCAAGATGGGGAAAAAAAACCCCACCTGATAGACAAAAGAAGCGGAAGGAGAGCTGTAATGGAAATAAAATTGACAGCCTCTCAAAACTCAGGTGGCACTTTCCTTTTCCAGTTAATTACAGTTTTAATTACGTGGCTTCTTGTGACTCCTTGATACCTAATAAACTAGACTCTGTGGGGCGGCAAAGTTGAGTTTTGCTTGAACTGCAGGTGTAAGGCTCAGCATGAAACATAAATCAGCTTCTTAAACATGTTCCCAGAGTGTGTTCAGGCTTTTTCTTCTTATTCGTTAGTAAAAATCACATCTTTTCAATATTGTTGGGTAAAAAAAAATGTTTGAAGCTACAATGCAATATTACCTTTGTCTCTTTGGATATAGAAATCCCCTTTTAGTAGAAAAAAAGGCTTTTCTTTTAACCTCACATCTGATAAATTTTAAAGGAGGGGTGCATTATCTGTACAGACATTCTTGCATTATCATTTTTTCAGTGGGTGTGCATAAGATAGAGGAGGAAAGTACATTAGCAGCATGACAGCAAGGGGAGATTGGTATGTGGAAAATAAAGAGACATTCAGCCCATTGGAGCTGCCTCTTCTGAAGGTTCTGCAAACAGAGAGTGCCTGTTTATTCTTTGTCTGTTGTGCCTTGGAAATCTGTGCTCCAGTCAGGTTCAAGCACAGTGCCATATATTACCCGTCAGCGAGGTAACACGCTCATGACCTGTTGCAGCTAAACACTGAAGGAAAACATGGTCAAGAAGTTCCCATCAGTCTCAACCGTGGGATATCTGATGGGGCCACTAGCATCCAACAAGGAGATCTACTGTCATGACCACACATCATGACAGTCTTCACTTTTCCCGAAACCAAACAAAATTACTATAAAAAGAGGGGAAGGGAAGAAAAGGAGAGGAGGTCAAGATGATCAAGAGCTTCAGAGATGACATTTGGATGTTTGTGCAAAACACAAGCAGCAAGGTTCAAGTGTGGGACATGAGTGTCCTTCCTAACCTGTGGGACACAGCCTTGGAAGGACTTTTCTTTAGTGTCTTCTATTAGTTTTATCCTCATTATGAGAGGAGAAAGAGAGATCCGGGAGAAACCTGCCTGCTTATCAGCTTTCCACAGTCATAAGAGGAGGGTGGGAGAAATTGCTGTGTCCTGCTTTCTTTTCAACATGAATTTTTGGTTTCTGGGGTTTTGCCATTGCTGACTACCTGAAGTAGTGCCATTATGCTACTCCTTGGCTGGACCAAGCATGCTGAAAGCAGCTGAGGATCTTTCTTGCTCCTCCAAGAGCTTTGTGACCATCCTCTCTGCTGCCTACCCACCACCTCCCCAGCGGTTTACATCCCAGCTTCAGGATATATCTTGTGAACCTTGCTGACATCTTTCTGACCTCCACAGTGCTCAGAGCCACCTGAGGCATGGTTGAAGGCATCTGCGTATATAAACTGGCGTGTGGCTTGGACAGAGCAGGCTGATTTCAACCTTAACTTCAATAGAAATCTTCCCTGAAAGACAAGTTCCCTGTAGACTAGACTTGCACGGTGTCATTTCACCTTGATGAGGATTCCTGGTGGTTGGGGTTTTTTTTTAAATAATAATAATTATTATTATTATTGCTCATAATCTTTCTTCTTTTACATAGTCTGGCTGCCCCATCTTCTTTACATCTGAATGAGTTACTTATACTTATCTGGACAATTGCACTTGCAAAGCACAAGTTTCTCTCAGATCAGTATTGTGTTCACACCCTTAGGTATGAATGTCTTGTGCTCTTCCAGGCTGTTTGCATGCAGTGTTTGGGTAGCTCAAGGCAAAAATGTGGGGAACTGGACTGTGGTCTGCAATTTCTGCGTGATGTTAGAGATGAAAAGGAAAAAAGGAAAGGAAAAAAAACAAAACAAAAATACTCTTTTTGTCAAGGTGTGGGCTGTAAATTTTTTACCAGGACCATCTCACAGCAGAGACTCACAATTCTGGTTAAACAAAAGTCTTCATTAAAGGAAAATATTAACTTTATGGAAGATAAGGAAAGCCAAAATCAGGCCCCCAAATTATCTCTTTTTCAGCCCCACTTGTCACATCACCACTACAGGAGGTACAGAGGGAAGACACTGCTTGGGCTGGACTCCACAGCTGGATGATCTTGCCTTCAAAGCACTTCTGCAGTCCCCAAGCAAAAGCCAGCACTACTGGCCTTTGCAAAAAGCTGGATGGATCTATGAAATTGTTGCTCTTCTCCCCTTCAAATCCTCCTCATCAAAACCTACCCTTGATTTGGCACCTGTAGCAGATGAACTGCAGAAGCTGAGGGCAGATGGAGATACTTGACATGCAGTTTAGCTATGGCTTTGGATACTTGCACTGTATACACAAGTGTCATGGTGACATGGACTTTTATGTGAGACGTGGTCCAGGAGGTCCTCAGTACCATGGAACCCCAATGCTTTGCAGCCTAAATCATGAAACTGGAGCAAGCACACCTTGGCCAGACAGCTCAGTGTCTTTAAATACCAGCATTAACTCTGAAAATTAACTGGGGAAGTAAAAAAAACAACCAATCCTACTGGCAAGTGAGAATTTGCAAGAGGAGGAAAAGAAGACTTCTTCCCAAATTCCTCCCAAATAAAGCATTTCATCATTGTTTTCAATTAGTCTTGGTTTTATTTTTGAAACCACACAGAGAGACAATTATAGTGTTCTATATACTTTCATATATAGTTTTTCAAGAGTGCGAGAGGCAGGGTAAAATTAAGGGAGCTAGGGAAAAGAAGAAGAGTGGGAACAGGACTTGAAACAGGACTTAAAAAAGATTTAAAAAGGTAAAAAAGAAAAAGGCAAGGAAAGAAAAATAATGCCTCTCATTCTAACACTCCAAGTGGGGTTAAGAAGCAAAGGATGAAAAAAATCAAATCTACAAAAGGGTTTGGTTCACAACAAAGAAATGAAGCAAAACTTTATAGCTGAAACAGACGACATTTTGTGGCTTATTTTGTTTTGTGGGGATTTTTTTTGCTTTAAATGCTTCCTGTGATGGACAAGGGGAAATAAAGATGTGTGCAAGTCAGGCAGTTTTTTCTGTGTGTATAGCTGCCCATACCTAGAGCTGCAGGCAGTGTCCTCGAGCCTGTTGGAAGCTTAACCACCGCAGGTGACTGGAGAAAACTGCGGCATGGAGCTGGAGAAAGCACAAGCAGATAAAGAGCATCCTACAGTGAATACATCCCTGCAGCATTCCTGGTCCTGCCATGGAGGAGGAGGGCGGCAGCATGGGAATGGCAGCATAGCATGCGTTAAACCATATGCTATCAACCCATATGTCAATGTGGTCTGAAGTCTTTCGAGGCAGTTCCATCTTGGAAAGGACTTGAAAAGTTTTCAAATGGGGTTTTTATGGTCTCCTGAAACAAAAAGGATCATTTTTCATTCTTCAGGGAAAGTTTATCTGGAGGAAGGCAGGACAAAGACAGACACCCTGGGCCTGGTTCCTGTTCCTGAGCCGGGCGGAGGAAGCATCACAGTGTAGGGAGCACATTTCTTCACAAATTGTTGGCAAGTTGTGCTTTAATAATGGCATAACAGATAGTGCATGAAGGAACACTAGCTGCAAAAATGATCCTGTTGGGAAGGAAGCTTGGAAGAGGTTTTTCTTTCTGAACTTGACACCAGGGCTGGGAACCCAGTGCACATATGTGCAAACTTGCCCAAAGACAGAAAGGATCAAGCATTTGGAGATCTCCCCCTCACTTGAGGCAGCCCTACTGAGGTGAGGTGGACAGATGGGGAGGGAGCTTTTTTCAGTTCTGGGCATCCCACATCCTGCTGCGATGGAGTGTCTGGGGTGTCAGAGCAGCAGCAAGGGATGAGGGCTCTCTCTGTGGAGAAGTCATGCATGACCATGACTCTGCAAGAAGGTGGACTGAAGGGATAGATGATGATGAAAGAAGCAGCAGCACCATCCTCATGGCTGCAGGAGCTTTTGGCTGTGCCTTGGCATAAGCAAGGTCACCAGCAACCACAGCCTTTGGCCCCTGTGTTGGGCTCCCAGGTGTATTGATCATGTCCCTGTATCAGACACATGAGTGGTGGCAGGGGTATGCCATGGAGGAGACTTCATCCCTTCAGTCTTTTTGGGACACAATTCATTAGAACAGCATATAGCATGAAGAATCATGGAATGGTTTGGATTGGAAGGAACCTTGAACATCATCTAGTTCCCTTGCCCTGGGCTAGGACTTCTCCCACTAGACCAGGTTGCTCAAAGCACCATTGGCTTCCAACGAAAGATACAAAAGGCATTGAATAAAATGGCTACAGAAAAAAAATATAAATCTGCTTGCTCAATGTGTTTTACTTGTCTGCAAAGTTTTATGGCTAAATGCAAGGTGAAATTTTCAATGACATGGCAGGCATCAGAGCTTTCTTAGGTTGCATGTTTGTTGGTGTTTTTCTTCTACATTCTGCTCCTGACTTCTTTTTCATGAAGGAGAAAATTAGTTCCATGAAAATATAAAATAATCCCTAATTTATTGGTTAAAAAAAAAGTCTTAAAAATTGCAAAAATAAAGAGAAATAGCATACCAAAAAGCTGCCCTTGACAGCTGATCTTGCTCTCCTTTAATCTCATGGATTTGGAGAGGGCTTTGTGATTCTTGAAGATCCCACCTCTTGAAGATCTTTTTTGGACATGGGCTGGAAGAGGCGTCACAGCAATGGAAAAATGTTCTGAATGATGGTCACATACCCACCTCAGAGCAACAGAAGAGCACAGAGAGGATAACAGACTATCCAGCAGTGTTCCTACCCATCATAAACACTGCTCATCTATTGCCTTATGGAATCTATTATTTTCTGGTTAAACAAGTCTATCTATTGTTTTAACCAGTTTAGCTATTTTTAAACCAGTCCCTCACAAGGTTGGTCCAAGCTCACCTAAACAGTCCTGGTTTTTAAATTCCAGGGGGAGTGTGACTTAGCATTTACTAGATAGCTACAGTGAGCCTAATGAAATGAAAGTCTGACCTGTGTGATGTGTATAGGCTACTGTATTATAAATATTTAATAAGTTATATGAAAAAAAGAAAGTATAGGGGTTACCGAAATTGTATTAAAGCATCTAAGTAAATACAAAGAAGGTTAAAGTGTCTATCTCTAAATGGTATAAAGACTGAAGCAAACCAGATCTCTTTTCTACATACTTTTCCATGTACAGCGGTAACTGGGCTGTATAAAAATAAGGCAAGTATTTAAAGACAGGCAAAAAAAAAAAAAAAAATGAGAGAGAGATCTAAAGCATTTGGTTGGCATTGATAACAATCATTTCAAAAAGCCCTGGAACATTTAAAGAGAATTAGAAAGGATTTTGCTGGAATCAAAGGGAGAGCACTTTCCAAGGCTGGACGTGTATTTGGGTATCTGCAAACTGATTACATCAGAGTGAGCAGAACAGCCTTGATCATCCAGGACTTTAAAACCAGAAGAAAAAGGTTTTCCTGTTTGGGCTCTTTTTTTCTCACTCACACATCTTACGGCTTTCATTCTCCCGCCTCCTTGATGGTAAAGTAACGTTTATTTTGGCACAGAGGTTTGTGGAGCTCTTTGAAAGGCCCTGGAGGTCGAGCAGCTACAGCATGCACTGAACCCATGGGGCTGAGCAAACCTGGAAATATTTAGGTTTGGGGGTCATCTCTTTTTTTTTTTTTTTTCATCCTAACCCAAGTTTTATTTTTAAAGAAGTGGATACCTTCACACTTCACCATGATATCTGCTGGGGTGCAGATTGGGCTTTGGCTTGCTGGCTTGCCAGCCCTCTGGCCATACCAATCCTATAACTAGCTCTTGAGTAAAAAAGTTGTTTTCATGAGGATTTTGCCATTGCAAGGAGTTGGTGTCAGCCAGCAGAGAGAAGGCGATCAACCTCCCCTGCATCCTGGCTTGCCCTCTCACCTCCTTTACCCTCATAGTGGTCTTGGCTCTTTGCTCCTGTTTCCCCAGCTGGCTGGGAGGGAGCTGGGATAGTGCCTTGCTCGGTCATCCTGTGCCAAGGGTATATTTCTATTTGTGAGAAAAATAAAACTACAGAGAGGAGTGAAGCAAAACCTTGGAGCCAACCTTAAGCCTCACCTATGCCAAGAGGGGCATCTCCTCCCCATGCTCCCTCCATGGGAGAACACTCACCAGCCCCTCAGGAGCTCGTTTGGCTTGTGAAGCCTGCTGAAAACAACTCCCATTTTGAGGTTTTGGGGTTTGTTTTCTTCTTTCAGTCTTTTTTTTTTTTTTGGTTTGTTAAGCTTTCCCCTGGCCTAGACAATGGATTTGGCCAGCAAGAGGTGTGGGAGTAGGGGAGAGGGGACTGTGGCAGAGGGAACAGGAGGGAGACCCTCCCCTTGCAGAAGGGCTCACATTGGTGGAGTGCTCCCCAATGGTCCTTCTCCTCCCTCCTCCCTCCCTGCCATGGACAGAGGAAGGCAATACAGGCGATAGGATGAGATCAACCGAATGGCAAGAACTGTGGGTGGGGAGAGCTGAGGAGGGTTTTTTTCCCCTTAAGTCCCAACAGATGTTCAATAGAAATTTTAGAGGTGGAAATCTGGGGCAAATGCAAGACTGAGATACAGCAAGTCTAGCACAAACAGGCACAAATGAAAAAAAAATACACTCATCCCATCCCATTCTTCTGTCTCTATGTTGTCAAATTCAGTAAACAAGCATACAAGGTAACCCAGCTTCCAGCAGAGATGGCAAGAGCTTTGCCTTTCCATTTGATGGAATAGCCTAAGCTATTTTGTGGTTGGGGAATGCATTGTCTTGCCATTTCCCTCAATAATATATATAACTCATGCACAGCATCTCCAACACCCAGGAACTGTTGTATTTTGAAACCCTCATGTGGATTCCTGCTGTGACCCATAGAAGAGGAAAGAATCCTGTGTGGGCTGCAGTGGGATGCTGTGTTGCCCAGAGCGGCATTTCCCTGCCTGTGCCCAGGGTACTGAGGGCACTTGGCCACCCCGCTTCTCACATGAGCCTATCTCAGCTTCAGAAGCCTGTTTTTGTGGAGAAGGAGGAGCAGAAAAAACAACTTCCTGCTGCAAATAACAGTGCAAATTCACCTATTAAAATGTGCACTTTTTTTTTTGCAGATGCCTTTTTTTATTTTTCTTTTTGCAGTATTTTCCCTGCTACAGTTATCATCCTAAATAACTCTTACCCATCTCTGCTGCTACTGATGGAGAGGCTTTACAGTGCTATGGAGGACTATTTTGAAGGTACAAATCACTTGACCTAAAGACTCTCCCTGGAGTGTCAGTGCCATGCACTACATTTTCACTCTGCCAAACCCTTTATTTAGCACATGCTAAAGAACATTTAACATTTAAAGATCCCCTCTGTACATCCTCTAAATGTCTCTATCCTTTGCTTTTAGATTAATATGTCTTCTGTGAAAATGAGATAATTGATTACAGAGACGTATTATTTACAAATGAAGTGTTGTTCATGTATTGACCTTTCATTTCTATAGCTCAATACTAGTCCTTGTACAGCATTTTTAATTAGTGAAATGGTAACAGAAGGAAAGGGTGAGAATAAAAGCTTATGTGGATGCTTTTAATAAAAGGACATTTAAAATGTAAAAAATTAATGTTCAGTCAGATTCTATATCCCAAAGCTTGGTTTGGAAAGAAAAAGAAATATTCTGCTTCCAAAGGCACTGCAAGCAGAAACACAGGAGGCACGAGCTGATCAATAGACAGGAGTGAACATTTGCCTTTCACCCTGGTCCAGTAGCTCTTCTTCACCAAGGGATTAATTTCAGCCCAATCTCCTTGATGACTGACCAGCAAAGCCCACTTTAGCATTTCAAGATGAACAGCTCCAATAAAGTCAGGGGTCTTAGGCATTTACAGGAAAGCAAAGCTCCCAAGACTGAGGTGCCAGAAATGCTGAAGGTGCTAGAAATGCCAAAGAGGAGAAGCATAGCAAATTCATCCCTCCTGCAGCAGGACAGGGGCTACCCGGATTGTCTGAACCAACCTGATTAAATCTGGATTAAATAATGGTGCAGATGAGATCCTGGGCATGTTTGGGTGTTGAATGGTCCAGACAGCCCTTCCAAACCCTAACCCCAGCCCTGCTACCTGGCACTAAACAGCCCTGAGCTCAGGATGACTCAAACCCAGCTGGAAGAGGGATAAAGAGTAAGGAAGCAAAAAGAAAAGATTAAATATGGCATGAATATAATCCATGGGAGTTTGGGGTTTAAAAAGAAATATGTTCTGCTTGGGGAGGGTAAGGGTATTTCGTGAGAGCCACAATCAGGCTTGGGAAAGCTTTGGATTTCAAGAATAACTGGGGTGGGGGGCGGGAGGGCAACGGACACACACCACTCCTGCCATGACTGTGCCATAGTCCTTGTGTAAATGCTTTGGTCTGTTTGTGTCTGGTTCATTCTGACCTTTTGAATGAGAAACTGCTTCTAAAAAACCTGGGGATTTTGATGGGGAGAAGGCAGGCAGCTATCTATGGTGTGCAAGCCAAGATGCTCATGATGCTTCCTTAAGGTGGCTGGTCAAAGGTGGAAATGCTCAAAACATGGAAGAAGCACAAACCCTCACAGTGCTTTAATTTCCCCTAATGCAAGCAGACAAACAACACCAAAAACCTCAGGAGGGTGAAGGAGGATTTTCCACATGGACTTCGACAGATTCAGACCCATGAATATAAATATCTGAAATATAAAGCAAATAATTTCATTTCTCAGTAACAAAGATGTTAGTTAATATCCTTATAGCTATAAAGGAACTCCTGTAACTGCAGAAGAGGGCATTATATATATCCTTTTATTAATGCAACAGAAGCATATTAAAAATGTCTCTCATTGCAAGGCTGGAGAAAAATATTAGGCTTGAATAAGGTCATCGAGGAAGGATAGAGCAAAGTAATGAGGGAAGGCTTTAAGCATGTTTTCAGCATCCTATGGATGCAGACATATAGTACATATTTCAGAGCATCTGTTTTAGGGGACTTTTGTCCCAGTTTACATGGGCCCATGTGCAATGTCCGCTGAACTTATGAAAAAAAAAAGGAAAAAAACCCCACATCAGCATCCTTCAACACTCTTTGGGGAACAGGAATGTGCTGCTTTGCCAGCTAAATTATTCGTAGCGTGTACTTTGTCTGAACAGCCACTCCTGTTCAATACCATTGCAAGGAACAAAATTAAATGTATATTCAGTACAGTTGAAACAATTCTGCTGTCTATGGTTTGGTCTCCCACACAAGCTAAATCGTATGTTGAGGACACAATCCCTGGTATAATTTTGCAGGAGGTGGCAGCAGCCTCCTGGCATCCCCAGCATGTGTCTGTCCCCATATCAGCACAGGCAAGTCCCTAAATGGGACCTGGCCCACCCAGATAACCAAATTTTAGGCCTCACCACAGATGAAAATAGCAGGTGGGGGCGGGGGAAGTGTGGGGTGCTGTTGCTTGAGCACAATATATCCCATACATCCAGCTTGCTGGGCTAAGCACGATGTGAGGACCCCTCAGATGCGGAGCCAATAGGGAGCACTCCGGCTACCTGGGATTTTATAAATCTTTTAGCTATCAGTCTTTCAGAGCTCCAAATGCAAAATCCAGCAGCCCGGGATATCATGTGGATTTATGACTTGGGATTTATGAACTGGTCTGGATAAAATAAGAACTGCCTTGATGTTATTTTTTTTTGTTTGAGGTTTGAGGAAAAGAAATAATAAAAAATGAAGACATGGGTTTTACCCACCCCCTCACTCCCCTCTCCTCCCCCCCTTTCAAAGCTTGCTGTTTATACAAATGTAGATGTTTTGTATATATTCAATAATTTTGATTTTGAATCTTACCTGTGTGCTTCCTGGGGCTGGAAGTGGAACAGCACAAGAAATGCTGCTCTTGCAGGGTTTTCTGCTTGTCAAGAATCGCTCACGCAAACGTGGTTTCCAAGGCGTTCCTGGCCCCACTCCTGGTGTTAGGAAATGTTTAGGGAGGGTTCTGGATGTTTCCAACCAGTAGGTAGCTCCCCACAGTGCAACTGCCCCAGCTCTCACCTGCTTGCATCAGGTTTTTTACTTAAAAAATTTTGTAGCCCTTATTTTTTTTCATTTGGGGCAAGCTGCTTTTTTTAGGCGTGTGTGTGTGTACATTTATGTATGCAGGTGTACAGGGGTGCATATTAATATGTGTACATTTATACAGTTTAAATAGGCATCAACTATATATACACATGTGTATACATGTACATATGTAGATATACAGATGTATACATGTACACGTGTACGTACATAGACACACATATATGTACATATAATTAGATGCCTATTTCCAGCTGTGTAAATTACACACATATAAATTTATGAGAGAGTATTATAGATCAGGTTTATATTAATACTTTTATTAGAAACTATAGAAAACATCATTTCTATAGTTTCTATATAATTTCTTTAAAAATAGGCACTTTTGTTGGAATTTTTTTATTATAAAGATTATAGCTTTTTATTAATACTATCAAACTGTATTTTGCCTGAGAAATCCAAAAAACCTTTCAATTTTTATATGCAACTTAAACTTTCCTTTCAATTTTTTTCATCTTAAAAAAAAAAAAAAAAAAAAGTGTCAGTATTTGCCTTGACCAGGAGGAAAAACTGTCAGATATATATTTTTTGCCCCTTTTTCTGACCAACCCATTCATACCTCTGCCCACAGTTTCTGAGTGATTTTCTTCCTGCAGTCCTTGAATCCTCTTCTTTCTTTTCTGGGTCAAGGAACTCCTTAAGAAAAACACCAACCAAATCTATAGCCCCAGCCTTTCAGCTCTTTCCCTTCCCCTTGGCCACAAAATTATCAATGTATTAGGCTGTGCCAACACCTTCACTCCAGGACGTTGAAACCTCTGAAGGCATCCTTCACCTCCTCCCATCTCAAGACCTTCTCATGAGTATCTCCAAGGGCTTCTGCCAGCCTCCTAAGAAGTAAAGGGGCTGCACCAGGACAAAAATCCAGGGGGGACGGCATGGTGAAGGATGTTTTAGCCCCTTTTCTTGGTGGTACCCCAGCTGCACAGGGCAGGGGAGACAATACTTCCAGAGCAGCAAAGCTCTACACTACACCGGATGAACAAGCTTTTACATCACCTCTGGTGCTTGGACAGCCTAAGGTGGAAGTGCATTCATCCCAGCCAATGAATTAAAACCAACCAACCAAACTCTCCCAGCCTCAATCTTGTGCCTGGAAATGCAACAGGCTTGGTCTAAGAAATGTCAGCAGATTACTCTTTCTGGTTCTTGAAGCAAAATGTTTCACTTTGGTTTTAATTCCCACATGCTCAGAGTGTTTTTCAGCATGATTTGCATCCCAGGAATAATTTGATTTGGAGATCTTGTTTTAAGTAAAATTGAGGAACCCAAACCATGTCTTGGAGCTAGATAAAATTGCTGCTTAAAAAGAAGAAATCCACAATTTTATTGTTTTTTAATATTCAGTGTGAATTTTCTGATTGTTGCCTCTTTTTAAGATCAGAAATTATGCAGTGACTCACCACATTTAGGGTAAGGAGGCCAGCAGACTGCTTTCACCTCAACAGTTCCCTAACCTCAGCTTTGGGTAAGAAAGTTTCCTGAGAATTTCATGCGAATTCGTAAGATCTAGCAAACAGCGAAGGAGGTGGCAGCTGGGAATACACATTTCCAGTTTCCACTCTACCAAGCACCTGCACTCCTGGTACCTCAGAGATTCACCACAGTTCCCATTGAGGCATTCTGGGGACAGACTGGGGGGGATTTTGAAAATTAGTTTTCTCTTCTGCAAGTCTTTTTCTGGCTACTCCTCATAGTGCTGGTAGCCAGAGAAGGTCAGGTGGCATCCCAAACCTCTCACCCCTCTCCCTCCAACACCCAACACAAACAAAACCCACCGGGGCAGCACAGCCAACCGCTGCTGGTACATGGCTCCTGCTCTCCCTGGTCCCATCTTCACTGGGGTCTTGCCATTAAAAATGATCTTTCCGTCTGAGAGCGAGGGAGGGGGGACAGGGGCAGGCTCTTGTGTAAGGCACAAAGTGTCTGGACCCCGCTAAGTTCAAAGGCACCCTCCCTCCTGCCCTGAGGAGGGATGTAGCTGGCCGGAGGATGGCTGGAGGCCACACAGACGGGAAGGTATGTAACAATCCATTTATCACTTTGCAAATATTAGTGCTGCTCGCATTTGCTGCGGCAATATTTCTTCTTGGAAATTGGTGAAGTGAGTAATAACAATGTTATTTATTCTAAGACCTTGGAACTGAGAAGCAATAACAGGGGGGGACTGTTCCCTTGAAAGCTTCAGAGGTGCTGGAAATAAAATAGAGGAGGGGAGAGAAAATAGACCAACAAAAGGTCTGGAGGAGAGAAAGCCCTCAAAATCTCTGGTTTAATTCTGTTGCCCTGAAGGTATTAGGATGCATTTTGTAAAGATTTCTATATAACCAGGCAGGGTGGAAGAAGGGTGGACATCTTTGATTCCTCTTTGGCTGGCACATCCTGGGAGGCAGCAGGAGCTCTGCGGGCTCCCCCCCCAGCGCCAGCTGGAACCTTGGGTTTTCTTTCTAGCAAAATGCCTCCTTTGCCACTTAGTCTGCTTGTTCTCAGCTTTTTTCTTTTCTTTTTTTTTTTNAATATATAAGGCTGCCCTTTACTCAGATTTATGGGTTGGGGCAGTGTTGTGTGTATTTACAGTCTCCTGACCTGCAGACCTACAGCTGAACAAGAGCAGGAGGAAACCAGGGCCCGTTCCATAAACAGAGACAGATACGAGGGGGAGGCAGCAGGAATTGCGAGCAGCACTTAACATTTTTAACTATTCAGCCCAGCCAAAGAATTAGCGATTAGATTAGAGGCAAAGAAAAATGAGAAGCGGGGTTAAAGATTTGGGGGGAAGAGGGCAGCAGTTGCTGAGAGTAGCCCCCCTGGTTTGCCATTGGGAGAAATTAAAAGTTACAGGGATTTTATAAAAGGTTTTCTGGGGCAAAAGGGAATAAGCATGAAAGTGAATCTCCGAATCAGAGCTGTGCTTTCCTTCAATAGAGCCAAACAGCACTTTTCAAGTCTAATTACCTTTTGAAGAGGTAGATTACTTAGTCTGTGTTTATTCAGGTACTAATTGCCTCAGATTAAGTAAAAAGAAAACCTTTCTCAGTGATAATAAATATTTCTTACATCCGTATCTATCGCTTTGTTTGTCGGCAGAAATTTGGTGCAGACGAGACATATTTCAAAGGGGCCGGAGAATTACTTGACTTCTCCGAGGCGAAGGCAGCAAAAGTGGCAACAACCTGGAAAATAAATAAATGAAATGCAACGTATGTAGGGGTCACGATATAGTATAAGTATATCAACATGATGAACAGCTTTGATGAAAATGGTAAACAAAACCACCCTCTCTTCCTGTGGCTTGTTTTACATTGCAATAAACCACTGACTCTATAACCTATCAGAACATGCTGAGATTTTATGCATCATTTCCAACTACTATTTGAACATTTGGTTTAGAGTAGTCATGAACTATAATTAATGGGATCTTTTTTTTTCCTTGATAAAAAGCTGGCTTTATTGTATTTTATTACCTGTTGGTCCAAAGCTCCATATAGATGACGTAAATTCATTGTAGGTTTTAGGATGGGGATAAAGGAGGGGAGTGTGTGTTGTGTTTGCGCGTGATTATGATGAATTAACATTTACCATCTGTAATCAAGCCCAGAAGTTTCGCTTGCGATGCCCTGTCCAAATTTCCTTTGCTCCTACAAGCGAGCTGGTAGCGTTGGGATGCTGAGATTTCGGCCCAGCTCAGCTTGCCAGGAGGAGAGGGGAGAAAAAAAATCCAACCCAACCCAGGCACCACAAAGACCATTGAGATGAATGGCTCTATTTTATGAGCCATAAAAGTTTTATTCATCTTGACACCGAAACAGGTTTAGGCAGCGAGTTGACACGCCTTAAATAAATAAGTGGAATTAATTCCCCGGCTCTTGAAACAATAGCAGCATGCCTGTAACGTGGAGAACTGCCCTGTTGTTTCCCGTTGCTGCTCAATATTGATATTATTTGTGGGGGTTCTGTCGTGGTTTTTTTGGTTTTTTTTTTCTTTTTCCTCCGGGGCCTGGTTGCTCCACTTCAGATTCTTCCCCTGTTTTATTAGAGGTTGAAAAAGGTTCAAGACCTGGTTGTACCGCTGCTCCCACCGACAGCTAAGGAACCAGTTTGGCGTCTGGTTTGTCTGTTGTTTTACTGCTGACCTTCAAATCAACTTTCCCCCCTGACCCCAGGAGGCATCTATCATGACAAGAGGCTGTTTAACACAAATGGTGCCCATTTATAGGGGAAGAGAGTCAGAAGATTTCCTTGGTTGTTGTTTTTTGTGATTTTTTTTTTTTTTTATGAAGAATTTGTTTTTTTCACCCCTCTTTTTTCACTCACCACAGGTGAAATCCCTCCTAGCAGCTGGCTTATGAAATAATGCGAGGGGAGGCCTTAATGAGCTGAAAGCACCCTCAGCTGGAGATAAATATATGCAAATGAGATGCACAAACAAAGGAGCCCGGACAGAGAAATATCTGCAATTCCAGCAAAATGCTGCCTGCAGCTAGAAGATGAACAGCTTTGATAAAATGGTAACAAAAAGCACCTTTTTCTCCTCCAGCTTGTTTTACATTGCAATAGAGCATTGTTATTGTAACCCATCAGAGCATGCAGAGGTTTTTCTGTCGCGCTTCAAAAAAAACCCAAAACAACAAAAAAAACCAAACCCCAAACCTGTTTAAACATTTGTTTTTTAAGGCATTCATGGGTTAGGAGCAATGCGACGGCTTGGCGTTTTTTGGGGGGGCGGGGTGGGGTTTTTGGGGGGGTTGGTTTGGTGAGGGTGGATATTTGGAGGTGTCTTTTTTTTACAAAAAAACCTATTTATTGATAATTTTTTCCTTTTTTTTAACCTGTTGGTCTCTCTCTGGCTCAGTGATTTTTGTCATGATACTTTGTAAGGGGATGATGGCTGTTGCTTTGCTAAAAAGAATTTAAAAATCAGAGTTTTGCTTTCAAAATTTGGAGGGAAAATACAAGTTGACAAGTAGCAAGAAGCAGCTCAGGGTGGGGGGGGAGAAGGGGGAAAAAAAAATAGACTTGAACATTCACCGAGCAGCCCCCGAACAGGCAGCTTTAATGAAAGCAATCAAGCCTCTGAGCTAATTCAAAGACAGACATCTAACATGCTGATTTTAATAAGCTTTTAAAAGGCAATCTCTAACTTTTAAAAGTCGCTCTTTTTAATTTAATTGGGGGGTTTTTGGTTCATATATTGCCAAAACAAACACAGCCACTAAAATATGTTTTCAATATGTATAAGTAGCATATCGAGACAATGTTTTAAATTAGCCACGTTTTTTATTTGGGGGGGGGGAGGGAGCAGAGGGGGAGGAAAGAAAGAGTCTTACTTTAGATGAGTCGAAGACATTTTCCAGGCAGGGCTCGTCACGTCAAAATAATACCTTTATATTCCCATCCCTGAATTTGTGAAGTCTCTCGTGTGAATGTATGGATGTGTCTTTACCTCTAGGCTTCTTCAGAAAACAGCCCAAATCCTCTCTCAGAGACACACAGGTTACTTACTTAGAGGCAGATGAGAAAAAGGCAGAGAAAATACAGCGCTGTTTAACTTTTAACCTTATGATATCATTAAATAGATCATTATGGATTTATAAACGGAGGATAAACACTATAAAGTTTAGAGGGCCCTGTACTCAAGGCGCTAACCGCAATTTTTATATCTGGCAAGAAGAAGAAAAATAGACTTACCTTTTAAAAAAAATAAAAATTCCCCCCTCTTACTGGGTCAGACGGCTTTGGCACTTAAGAGATGTTAGAGCAGACAAGTGTCGGATTTCCCGATGTCAAGCAGATTTCCTAATTTTTCATAGACTTCTCCTGTTGCATTTTTTGGCCCGATGTGAGAGTCATCAATTTAATTCGTGGGGCTATGCGCTAGAAATCAGGATATACACCTACGTGTGTTTTAATGAACCCTAAAGCTGACAGGCAGCTCTCTGGCAGCCTGCAGTTGCCCCAAGCTCAGGATTTCAAGAGTTAATAAAAAATTGGTTATATTGGGAAGGCTTTCTTTTTGCAGCCCAGGTTTGTAGCAGCATAATTATGTTCAACTGCTGTTGTTTGAAAAGGGCAAACAGCATCTTAGGCACAGAACAATGAAATTACAGCTGAGATTTAGGTTAGCAAAAGCCGTCTTCTGCAGGCTTTTATGATTCATTATTTCCCATTAAATACAGTATTAGAAGTGTACACCAGATAGCTCATGGTTGCTGCGCTCAGAGCACATTATCTATATTACACAGGTCTGGGGAGCAGAATTAGAAAACTTTGGGGGAATGAGCAATATGTGTTTGCTGATAGAAGTACCATATGGCTCATCTTCCTCAATTGCTTTCATTGCGACTCTGATGCTGGAGAAATTAAAGTTTTATTTGATGTGGCACAGCTTAATGAACTGTCTTCTGTTAGGAAAATTGAATATGTTTCCTGTTATTTGAGCACAGAGCCCTCATGGTTTTGGCTGATGAGGGATGCATTATGTATTGTTTATTTAGCATTTTGAAAACAAAAGCAGATATTGGAGGTAAAATTGATTACTGCAGGATGCGTTATATAATCATATTTTTCTTTCTTGCTTTCTGTAATTTACCACCCTGCCTATGATTTTTATGACAGCATTTTTTCGTGCTCTGACCCCCCTTCCCCCCCCCCAAAAAAAAAAAAAAAGAAGGGGTTGTTGTGGCAAAGTATATAAACTCTGCTTTGTTTATAAGTGGCAGTATAATTTTTAAACCTTAGGGAAGGACACAAAAGGGAGGAAAAAGGTGCACTTAGACATGTATTGACCTGCAGGCCCCGTGGCTGCCGTGCCATCAGCCTGGGGATGCTCGAGGGCTGCTGTGTCACTGGGGGAAGACTCCTTTCTCAGTCCTAGCTGCAGTTCGCTGAGGGGAACATGCAGATTTCAGTAACCAAATACCCCAAATCTCACATTTCTAAATATGCCAGAGAGACTTTATTGCAAAATGTTTGTGTCTGGAAGAGAGTGGGGTCGCTGTAAATGGGGAAGATACAGGAAAGTACAGGGTGGAGCAGGGCTTGCGTTACCTGGCAAACTGTGGCAAGAAAGAAGTTACTGATGAAAAGATGGCTCAGATAAAAGGCAGCACGTGGTTTTTGCTTTGCTTTTATAGCATACGTGAAGGTGTATGTGCCCTACGCATGCCACTGGGGTGGTTTTTCTGTGTTAGTAGCAGTAACTCCAGCAAAGCTCTGGGTGTGCTAACCCCATTTCTCCCGAAGTTTGTGAGTGTTTATTTTAACTCTGAAACTCAAAAGCAAATAATATCTTTGGAGTATGTTATTCCTACTAATTCCACTTCTACCAGTTGGAAATCCTGCCCATTGCCACCCTCTGGCTTTTCCTGATGGCCCAGGGAAAGGGGGGAGCAGGGAGGTGAAGGGAAAAACTCACTCCGTACTTTTTTTTTTTCCCTGCCCTCTGCGCTGACTCTGACAAAAAGGCAATTTGTCTTGCGTGCCCCACGATGTTTGAGGACTCTGGCAAACGTTGCATGTTAAACAAGACCCCGCGCAGAATCTAAATACCATCCATTAAAAAGAGAAAGTCCCAACGTGTTTATAGCAGCGGGCCAAGGCGCACGGCCCTCGCGCCGGCAAAACTCCCATTGACGTCAGCGGGGCTTGTGCTTATGCAAAGATGCTGCCCTGCACCTTCTTAAAAGAAAAAAAAAAAAGAAAGAAAGAAAGAAATGAGTGGTATTGGAAGGAGGATGTTGCTCTTGAAAATGTCGTGGAGCAAAGTGGTTAAGCAAAGCCTGTACAAACAGTGACTATAAATATTTTCCATTCTCTATAGCTCTTCAAACAGTTCCCTGCCGTAATTTCAGATGAGCTCAAAAAATAAATAACTTCTAGTGGAGGGGGAGGGGGGGGAAAGGAGGGGAAGAAGCAAAAAAATTAACAACCACAAAAAAAAATTATACTGCAAGCAATCCTGAGACCACAAAAACTTCAATATTTTTCAGCCAGATCTATTTCCCAGAGAAGAAACCGGTGGGCTTTTATGAAAGGCTGCTCCATGACAGGAGCCTCCTTTGAGGAAGACCATTATGCATTGTTATCAGCATGGCGTAATTTGACTGTTGACAAAGTATCTGTGGCAGTGAGAATGAAAGCAGTTAGAAGTGTGGCGGGTTGTAATCAAGAAGATGCTTAGCTGTGCAACGCTGCATCTTGAGCAGATTTGAATCAACATTGCCTTGAGGGGACACACACACACACACACACACACATACACACCAAACAAAAAACAAACAACAAAAAAAAAGTCCATTAATTTTTAGTGGGAAAATTAGAGTGGCACTTGATGAAGTGAAATTTGACATGCGTTAATTGCTCCGCAGCTCTCCTAATTAGAGATTTTCAAATTCTTTTACTGCTGTCAGACTGATGCGACATTGTCTCACTGGACAAATAGTAAAATCACAAATTGGGTTGATCAAGAAGTTGGACTTGGAGGTATTGGTCTCCAGCTCGTTTGCTGCTGATCGTCATTTTTGTAGGAGGGTTGGGGGTGTTGTGGCCTATGAAGGGTATCTGGGGAGGGAAAAAGCACAATAAAATCCTTCTTGATAAATAAGAATCGGTGATTTAAGAGAGCTTGTTTAAAAAAGATTAAAGGAATGCAAGAATTGGACAATAAAGCAATGGAGTTGCAAATAAACTTTTAACCTTTGTTAAATCTATGTCTCGCATAACATTTCAAATACCATTCTGTTTATATCAAAGCTATTAAATTTGTTGGTTTTTTTTTTCACGGTGTGGTGTGGGGAGGCAGAGGGTTCAGGCAGAGGGAGGATTCAGGTTCCTGCATGTGCTTTTCCCTGACCTGAAAGGCAAGCATAGTAAGATCATGTTTTATACAAAAAACTAGTTATAAGGTGGTACAAACACAAGTATTATGCTGGTTATGAAAGCAAGATTTTGTCTCTTTTGCTTTGTTTTTTGCCTCCCCCTGCTCAGGTCACACTTCCCCTCCCTTAGCCTTTGAACCCCTCTTAATTCATTAACATATTGAATTTTTTCAATTTTCCATTTTCTTGCAATAACAATATTAATGCCAGGGCCAAGGCCTGATTGGAGCTAAATTACTTGTTACCTGCTGGCATTTATTTATATGGCATTGAATTATAAAGCTTTGCTATTGTCATGCCTTGGGCGAATTGTTTATGACACCAGTAATAGGAGTAATTGTTATTGTTGAAATTACCTGTCAGCTACCCATAGCAGTGGCCCTTGTCCCACTGACAAATAGTGACAGGGGAGAGGGATCCTCCGCACGTCCTCCTGATGACTTCTCCTCTGATAATAAGGAGTGCAGGGCCTCTGATAATTTGCCTGTCACTGTTGAGTGCAGCTCAGAGAGAGTTGGCCAAATTGTTGTCATTCACTTTGACAAAGACAGCAAAACGCTCTGGAGCAGGAGGAGGATTATCAAAATAAATGAAAGCATTCGCACGTCCTTTGTTTTGGGTTTTTTTGGGTTGTTTTTTTTTTTTTTCCTCCCTGCTTGCCAGCCCTTATGCCAGAGTTGTAAAAAAAGGAATGCATTTCTTAGCAATACGACTTCAGAGCATCGGGGAGGGAGAGGGGGGGAGATGAGGACGACAACACAAGGGCTTGTGCAATTTGCTTTCTGTTCGCCTGAAATGTTTTGGTTTCGAAATATAAAATACTTTTTAAATTCTCCACCCTCCCAAGGCTGTCTGTCTTTCAGCAACAACCAGCTATCATTGCTAGAGAAAGGGCAGTGTTGCTGTTGGGTGGGTTTTATTTTTCTTTATTTTATTTTATAGTCAGCAGCATTTCTTTCCACTCTTCTCATGCTCAGCAAAGTGAAACCCACCAGTGCAGCAGTCAGTGATAATCCATGCACAGGGCTGCCCTACGCCTGCTACGGGGTCTACAGCTTTTACCCCACCTTCCTGCGGGGTACTGCAGTATCAGCCAAATTATCTGCACCAAAAATGTTATTTCCTCTAGGAAAGGAGGTTCTGCCACTGATAAAACCAGGCAGAGGTTTGTTTGCTGCTGCAAAGGACCCCTGCTAATGAGCTTTTGCAAAGAGGCGGCATTATTTGTCAGAGCCTATCTATTTAAAAACAATTAAAAAAATTAAAAATTACAAAATCTCCCCTCCGTGTCCTGCAACTGGTGTGCAAGGGAGGACACACATGCTCAGCAGCCACTTGCTGCCGGTCACATCCTGGCACCGCTGGGAAAGGGGGATATTTTACCCCATCCCAGCAAACATCAAGGATGCTGAAAGAGTGGAGTTTGGGACGAGAACATGATGTCCTGCCCAATCCGATGTCATCAGCCCTTCATCCTTCACTGCCTGGTTTATAATAGCAATAATTTCCCTTTTATTGTTTTTTACACTCAGGTAATGACTACCTGTGGCACAAAGCACCTCAGGGACTGGCTTTAGGCCCTTTGTCCCCAGTAGCTGGTCCCTAACCCATCGGCAGAACCTCCTGCCATGTCACCGATGCATCATTTCATTAGCTGTAACGATGTGGTTTGGTCCATGTAAATACCTGTGGGCGCCGCCTTGCCCCTTGATTTGCTCCACGAAGGAGTCAGTCCGAGGCGTCGCCACCAAGAAATTTTCATCAGCAGCGAATAAATCTGCCAGATTCGAGTCTTTCATTTGTAACCATCAGGCTCAAACGCATAATTTAGCCAAATTATCAGCTGCCTCCATCTTCCCAGGGAACGAGTGCAAACAACGTTTTAGGAACAGACGTCTAAATTTAGTAGGGTTTTGAATAATTGATAGGCTGATGTGACAGAAGATAGAAACTTATGTTTCTAATCATACCAAAGCTTTTCTCCTTTCTCCCACCCCCCAAAATGAAGTCACTTTGTTCGCAGTTAAATATACAGAAGATGTCCACTTAACAAGTATAAAATTGTGATAGCATTAAGAGGTTATCCGTGGTAATAAAAAGCGGGTAACATGCCTGGGAATGTGATCCGTAAGGCAGATAATTTTTAAGGATGGGGCTTGTCTTTGCTTTGTCTGGGGAGAGGCGTGTTACTGATCCCAGGAGGAGGGGGGGAAATAACGCAGGTTTCCAAATGAAGATATTTAAAACGTGTAATGTATTTCGGCATGTTACTGTAAGCTGTCATTTGATGTTTTTCCTATAAAGCCTAAATTAAGCCTCCTAGGAATGGCCGTGTATCTCCTGCTCCTAGCTGCACCAAGAAATAAAAGACATTTGAAATGGCTATATTACCAATACTCTAGTAGGCTTTAACACCCGAGCGTAATCGTCTTTGCTCTTTTTTCTCCCTCCGTTCCTAAATGCAGCCCCAGCCTCCAGACAACCCACCTTTAAATTTCAAGCTCATTTGAAACGTAAACTTTTAGCAAATAAGAGATGGCTGACGGAGCTGGATTGCTGCAGCAACTGGCAGCAAATTCCTTTTTCTTCCTCCCTCCCCTCGGCGTAAAGGGTTTGAAAAACCCATCAGTGTCAAAAGAAACTGCGCAGATCGCTGCTGCTCTAAATAAGGCAGAGCAGTGTTCAAAAAAAACCTAAAAAAAAAACAAACCAAAAAAAACCAAACCAAAAACCAACCTAAAACCAAAATAAACCTCTCGATGGATTAAAACGACATTTCTGTACCGTGTCAGTACGGATGACAAAGCGTCATGTTTTGCATCATTTCAAAAAGATATTCTTCAAACAAATTTGGTATATAAACAGGCAGAGGGCTTTTGTTTGAAACATTTAAGATCAAAAGTTAGGGGAAGAACAATTAATATTGCCTATCAAAATCCCCTGTTATTGTTAGAGATACATTTTGTGGTTACTGACTATAAATAAAAGCAAAGGAACAGAGCCATGGTTTCTCACCACTGCAAATATAAAAAGGCAATTTCCAGCTTTTCCTTTTTTCCTCTCCCCCTCCAAGTTACCCTTAGATGTGTTTGCTGAATAAACGGGATTAACTGTATTTAAAACAAGAGATAAAGAACAGCTTTTTATTACACTGAACAGTCTGCAGGGTTTCCATGCTCCTCTGAAGGCACTTTGTGCCCTGAACAAAATACTCATATTTTACCTTTTTTTAATGACACTGTATAGAATAAGCAAAATATCCTTGCAATAATACAAATATGGAATCAATAGGGAATGGTAAAAAAAAAAAAAAAAAAAAGTATTTTTACCATTTCTCTCTCTGGCCAAATGCTGGAGTGATATTTTTGTTGTTTGTTTGTTTGCAGTTTTGCAGCAGGATGAGAAACCAGGAAGGAAAGTAGTCATTGTGCCGAAGGAGCTTTCCCCTTTCCTTTGGCTGCAAAAACTCACCCAGCACTGTTAATGCAAAACTAATGGTGAGAGTGTGATCCAAAGAGCCAGCCTGCTATCAGCTGAATTTGAATGGAAGCTTTCTCAAAAAATAGGTACAAAGAAAAGAATTTAGACAAATTTGCCTCTTAACCTTTAAAGATTTCCTGCCTATTCCAGTATGTCCTTTATTACATTAATTTTTTATTTAAATTACACCATTAACTGGATATGAATTTATCAAGAATACATATATTGATTTATAAAACAGTATCATTAATTATTATAATAGCTAGATGTAGCTGATATTACAAAGCCATTTAAAGGTTTTTAATATAACTTGGACATACATAGATAGATAGACATTATGGACAAGACTACAATTTAAACTGGCTACCAGCAGTTAATGAAATCCTTGATTTATCTTCTCATTTAGAGATGGATTATATTGTTGCTTTGTAAAACTATTTATTTTATGCCATTTTTCAAAGGATGTCTCAATAAAAGAAAAAGATAAATAAAATACCCAGTCAAGTCTCATAGTGTATTTTGGTTTACACTTTTCTTTTTCAATGCTGCTGCTGATAATTTATTACAAGTTTGGAGTCTTGTCACCTTCACGAGGAATTGGCTTTCTTGATAGTAGCTCTGTTTGCAAATACACAATCTCATATATGTGCCTTAAAAAGTAAAAGAATGAAAAAAAAACAAGAGAAAAGATGCCGTCTTCCCAACAACATTGTGTTTATTTCCTGAAAGAAAACCCAACAAAATGCCTTTCTGGCATAGATTTCTTAGGCATATTTCTGTTTAAGCTGTGGAAAAATGGGACTTACCCTAGTGCTGCAAAGCAGTCAGTCATGGAGAACATTTTGATTTAAAATGCAATCTGAAGAGAAGAAAAGAAAAAAAAAAAAAAAGAAAAAGAAGGAAAGATATAAACAAACAGTACCCCACTTTCAAGTTACTCCTAAAATGTTCCTGGCTTAACTAATACATTGAAAGTTTAAATCTTTACACATTGTTCTTGAGGGGCTATGTCTCTTGACTCTTTATTTATATCACTTATTCTTGTCTGGCAACATATGTTACCGATTTATTATAGAATTTTTTTACTGTTAGCCAGACAAATGTAAGGGCTAGCTGAGGAGGGGTAGTTGCATCTGATGAGTTTAACAATTGCAGGGCATCCTTTAGGGGTAGCCAATGGGCTCTTTGGAAGCTATAATACTCACCATTAACCATTTTCATGCTGACATATTTTTATTGTCTAAGTTGGGGCTTCCCCGTCGAGCCTCTTTTGTTTCCCATGGCTTCACAAGAAAACCAAAAGGGCTTGGGACACGTTCCCCCAGCAAACATTTTTGTAGGTACCTCGAGTCACCCTCTGAGAGCTCGGCATGCAAGTCTGCATAGCGTGCCCCCACAAATGAATTATTATAATAAAAAAAGTCATACAAAAATTAATATTAAAAAAAATCTAATTCTATAATGTATTAAAATTGCAATCATATACTTATAGTTGGTCAGATTTCTCAGTTCCGTTAGTGACACCAAAAGCTAACAGCAAGGAAGATTCTTCCCATGAAAAGAAACACCACCACCCCTGAAATTCTTATTTTAAATGGGCACACCAACAACAGAGGGAGAAGTTACGAGGACAGGTGGATGTTATGTTTTACACGTGGCATTTTTAGGTGCTCCCTTCTGGAGTTAGAATTTAAACTCTCCCCACCTTTTTCTTCCCGCTCATCTTCCCTCCCTTCTCCTCGTTCAATGCCAACAAGTTCCTGCAACTCCACTGGAAACTACTTGTGTTTGATGTTTCAGTGCTGGAGCCCCAGGTTCCTACAAGCCATGGAGATGCAATTCCTAACATAATGCCACAGTTAATGCCAATAATGCCAATTTCTAGCCTTTTGGTGTGAGACCAGACCACTACACCTCCCAGCATGTCCTACCTTATATGAGACACCCAACATGGGATGCTCAAGAACCCTGCTCACTAAGGATCATCAGCAAAGCAGACTGTAGGGCATCCTCCAAATTTCCTGCTGCTGGTAATTATGTTGAACCTTTGGGACAGGTAACAGCTCTGAGAAATTTGGTTTAATTTCCCCTGCATCTTCAGAAAACAGGGGGAAGAGGTTGTGTAAGGCTAACACAAGATCACAGGTCCAGAGTGGTGACTTTCTACTGAGGAAAAAATTCAGCCAAGTGGTATTTTGCATAGAATATTAAGTGTTTCAAGTAGAATAAAATCAGCAATTGCAATTAAATTCACTGGGCTCCCTTGAAGAGGGAGCCTGGGTTAGTGGATCAGGGCATGTCTCCTGGTAGCATTGGCAGGTTCTTGACAAATACCATGCAATAGAGTTCTTACTGGGAGACGAGGGAAAAGAAGTGCTCCTGTGGGGTTTTTTGTTTTGACTTAATAACAGTTCAGTTGTCCTGGGAAGATTTGCTTGGATTTTAATTTTTTTAAATGGCTGGGTTTGAGAAGAAAGTGAGCTTCCTGAAGAAAGTCTGGATTCAGCAGCATGGAAAAAAACTTGCATGGAAATGAAGATTTTTCTTTCTTCTATCACTTTTCTACCACACAAAGCTAGCCCA
>VZTM01021138.1:91239-141991 GCA_013400555.1 Jacana jacana
TTTTTGGTTTTTTTTTTTTTTTTTTTTTTTTTTTTTGGCTTGTTTTCGTTATCTAGAGGTGGCACTGCCTTTTACTTGAAAAATAGTATTGAAAAAATATTATCAGTATTTTATTGAGCAATATGTACTGATGTCCCTTCAAGCTCAAAAGACACAAACAAATCCCAGACCTCACAGTGTCTTACTGTGGAAATACACACCTCAATAATAAATAATTATATAAATAATAAAATTTAAATAATAAAATGAAACCAAGAAAAAGGATGAAAATAATTAGGAGAATAACCAAAAAAGGCAAAGCATCCAGCCGTGCTTCCCTCTCTGTGCCTGCAACCATCAATAAATACATCTATACTAAAATGACAGGCTAAGAAGGAATGGAAGGGAAATGCAGAAGTATTTTGGGTTTGTGTATGTTTTTTTTTTCCTGCAGTAGCAAAATTTACTACTTTAGCCGTAGCAGCTTCTGCTTCTCAACCGCTTGAAGTTCGCTACCGTATAGTAACTGCTTTTTATAATGTCTCTACATCTCCCCCTCTGCTTTGAATATAACATTTCAGAGGCAAAAGTCTCCTTGTTGCACTTCAATAAGGTTTTACACTTTACACAGCCATACATACTTAACCCAACATGAAGCGAGTTAAATAATCATTAGCACAATAAGCCATTGCTATCAAAAACTTACTGGTCCTCTACATTTGAAATTAATGTCCTGTCTCCCTTGTTCTCTGTGTCTGTGTGTGTCTCTGGTTTTCAGCCCCTTCAGTGCAAAGTCATAGATGTTTTATCAGTACATATTAGACAATTTGCATTATTGACATTTCAATTTAAAAATTAAAAATAATAAAAAAAAAAAGCACAGGGAAAAATAGTTCCTGCTGAGTTAGTTCATCCTAGACCCCTGATTCTTAAGTAACTCTTCTGAGTGTTAATTAGTAGCCAATATTTGACAAACCAACTAAGAAATACACTCCTCTCCTCTTTAGCCAGGTTGTTCTAGCTCAAATAAGTTTCCTTAAGAAAGCACGGATAAGAGAAGATAAAGAAAAGAAAAAAAAAATTGAAATGATGCCCTCATAAAATCCCAGCAAAAACCTCAATAATTTATATTCACTTTTTCTTTTTGGATAAGTTAAATAAAACTAAAGCGGGTTTGGATTATTTTTTGTTTTGGTTTTGCTTTTTGAGGCACTTTTTTTCTCCTATAAACTTTCTGACCCAAATCCCCTCTTTCCTTTTTATTTCTTTGAGTCTCAAAGTAATTGCTAGTCGTTTTAAGACAGTTACTTATCCACAAAATGAAGGAGTATCGGCTGCATTTCAATTAGAGAAGGAAAAAAGATAAAGACTTGGAACGTAACCGAAAAATGCAAAGTGACATATTAGGATGAGAATTTTCATCTGTTGCTGTATAAATATTTTAATAAAAGTTCTAAAATAATGTGTCTGCCTCCTGCTCTATAAAAGAGAGGAGATTATGAAGTGCAAACGATGCAGCTAGATATATAGATCCGACTGGGATTTTTCACCATTAAAGAGTCTCATCATGCCTCTCCTCCAGAAGTTGGTTTTAGAGCTGTTTCAGACCCCAAAAAGTATAAATCTCATAAGAATAAATAAAAGATGACCAGCAAGTGGCTTCAATCACTAATATTTTTTGCAAACTAACGTTCAGCTGATGCAATTCGATTTTGTTTTGCATCGCATTAGTGTCAGAGCAGCAATGACTGGCCTTTATTCACCAACCCTTTGAGTCAGCACTTTGAGACATCTTTCAAATTAGGTCATACTGCAAATTTGCCACTGATACAAAGGTTGATTAAGAGAGCTTCACAATTTTAAAGGGATGTCGTGTGAGGAGAATTAAGGTCTGGATGATAGTTCCAGGAAATGCGAGGCCCCGTAACTACATGGAAATAATGTATGGGCTCTATGGGGAAAGAACATATTTCCTCAGAGCACTTGAAGTAATACTCATTTACAATTTAACCAAGTCCCGTTCTGTCCCTCCACCCCCCCGCTACCCTCCCCCCATTTATGGAAAAAATTGTATGATGGTTCTCGANCTCCCCCCTCCACCACCAAACCATCTCTGCTCCCGCTCCCAACCCCGCCATAAAAACAACCTGGTGTCACAATAGGCCCCTTTGCCCATCATGTAGCAACTCCAAGGGGAAGACAAATTGTAGTGTAAACTTCCATAGAAGAATTGGAGAGGGTGATCAAAAGTGACCACCAACCACAGTGGCCAGGACCAGGCTTCCACATGAGTCTGAGCCTGATTCAGGCATCTTAATGAAGTGGCCACATTTTTCCCCACCACCACTATAGCATAGAGGTAGCAGCAGCAGCTCCTTTCTCACAGGAGAAAGGATCTTAAAGGGAGCTTCTGGGAATCTGTTCACTTCATTTTTGTGACTAAGTGGGAAGCAAGTTGAATAATGTCTTTGAAGGGGAAGACTGACATTTTTTTGGGAGGTCGCACCCAAACCTAACATTTTTGTGGCACCTGGGGATTTTTTTTTCCCAAAGTTTCTCTCTTTGCAGGGAATAACAACTAAATTGTGAGGAGCTGAGAGTTCCTCTTAATAGGTTGTAAGTGGATAAAAGTCAACTGCCAGCTTTATTTTGGTTTAAATCTTTGGCCCACTTGACGATGCAAGAAGCTGTTGTTAACATTTAGTTTGTCTAATGCATCGGTGATCAGGATGGGGGAAAAAAAAGGAAGGATTTTGGCTGTAACTACACTGAAATCAGTGTTTAACTCCTGACACTGAAACAAGAGTCCCTCAAGTTATCTTTTCTATGCTCGGGAATATTACCATGATTTAAGGGTATAGCAGCAGTGAAATAAAACATAAACAATTTAAAACCAGAGCCCGAAGAGAGATTTCTCATGGTATGAATAGCCATGAAAGCCAGAAAAATGTTTCACATTCTCTTCTGTATTTCCCTTCGTTTCTTTGCAGTGGAGTCCCTGAACTTACATTTCTACTGTGGGCAGCTGACTTTATTTCATGTTTTTGATGTTACAATCACCTGCAGACCTTTCCATTCTCCGTATGTTTCTGGATTCAGTCACTTCACCCACAGCCCTCCCTGACAGTACAACACCTCAAATCCCCATGTGTGACAAAGTCTATTTTATTCCCAGTCACTTTCAATTTGCCTCCCATGTTTCGCCAAAGGGTTTAGTTGAATGTGATTTCTAGGACCAAAAGCAAAGGACAGGGGAAGGTGGCAGGCCACAAACGAGAAGGTGGCCTGTGCCACTGCCATAGTTGCTGGGAGAACAGAAATAGGACCATGAGCTTGATTTTAATATTCTGAGCTATGTTCACACTTCAGTTCCCTTAACCCAGTTCTACCAGGTGACAGAAAAATATTGGTATTAAACCCTAAAACCGTAGGTTGTAAATGAAATTTAAAGATAGGAACAAGAGCAACAAAAGGTATGTCCACCACATCAGCCCAAACCCCTCTGCAGACCTAATTTGGTAGGTTAGGTCCATCTAACCTACTCCCACCTCTTGCTCTGCAGAACTCAGCAGGAGCTGCACAGAGATAGCTGCTGCTTCTGGTACTCCTGCCCATCTCCAACACCCATGAATCAGGCAAGAAAGGAAATGAACTCATGCCAGAGTGATTTAAACCAATTGTGGAAAAACAAATTGGGGGTTCCTTTAAAAAAAAAAATTTAAAAAGTCCTACTGTCTTTTGAGTCTTTGTGGGGACACTGAGAACATGCTTCCAAGCTCTTTTGTTCTGCCCTAAGGGATGGAAAGCTGCTCTTAATACAAGAAAACAAAGCCCTCCACTGCCACTACCAACAACAAAAAAAGCTGAAATGCTTATGAACACTTTGCTTCAGGCACTGTGGCAGTAAGGAAAAATCATTGCAACCATCACAAGACTTGGCAACACCAGGGCCATGCCAGCAGAGCGTTCTTCCTCATTACTGTAAATCACAGACTGAGCCCAGTTTGTTGCGAAACAGCCAATTGTAGGTCCTTGAATACGATAAAGAAAACCACCATCCCTTGGTGCACTTGCCCAGTGTTTGTGGAAGTGAGAGGAAAATTCACACTCTGCCCAGGGTCAGGACAGAGGCCAGATGATGCTTCAGTGTGTCTTGGTGGGAGCAATTCACAAAGAGGAGCTGCAAATAAATGTGTCATTTTCTATGCCTCCATCTCCGTTTGTACAACTGCTACAGCTGAGACAACCACTTTGCTCATTTTAAGTATTGCGTTGTCAAGTATTTTGAGAGACTGGGCTTGAGCTCATTTTGGGGTGGGTTAGGGGCTGGGCTTTTTTGATAGCAAGGTCCCCACTTGGATCAAAGCTGAACACACAGTCAAAGCAAAGCTTGAAATGGTCCTTGAGCTGGGCTGATGTTGAACCAAGTTGCAGGGGGTAACATTCACCTTAAGCCAAGGAGCCAAGTGCCCACATTACAGCTACCAGCCCTTGAACACATGGCCTCAGTGCTGCAGGGCCCCGCTTCTGCCTGGCAAGGATGGTATTGCTCAAGCCCTCCCTCTGGGAATCCTTCAACATTTTAGAACTCAGCTTCTGCAAACTATCAGCCACCAGACCTCATGCCAGGAAAACTCACACGGATGCTAATGGAAATGGGACACAGCCAGGGAGCAGAACTGGGTGTGTTTAGATTAAACCATGCCCGTATTTCATAGGATTGCTCCTGCCCCACCGTTGCTTTTCCTCTATTTTCTGCCAGGCAGAGACCCAGCAGAGAGGCAGTGTGTTGAAGCTGGAGCCAAAACCAGTCTGTAAATAAGACCAGCTCTGAGACCTGCCAAGCGATCCTTGAATATGGCAGGCAGGGCTCATTTCCTACATGGCTTGCCCAAAAATATCCCAAAATAATTGATTCTAAACCCTCTCCTTGCTTAGAGTTCCTCTCCTTTTGTGCATACCAGACCAGCTGAATATTTATGGAAAAGGTTGGAGGTCAGACTGTTTCATTCACTGCTCTGGCCCCCTTGGCCAGCTTTCACACAGCCAGGTCACCAGCTGGTGGGCAGCACCTCTCCCTGCCACATCAGGAGCACAGCGTCCTCCCCACACCAGCTGGCTTTCGAGGACACCGGTGGCGACAGACACAGGGTAAACCAAACCCGCCCTGCCTGCTGCATCACTGAGCTGAAATTAGAACAGGCCTTCACATGGGGCTGTTTAGGCAGAGCTTTACTTTGCAGGGGATAAAATCCATAATTTAAGTCCTTTTCTCCTTCCCCATTAGCTTTATAACTCAAAGTCCCCTTTGATAGGATTGCTTCCATCAAGCTATACAGGCCAGGACCCCATATACAAAACTGTATGATAAACTCTATTTCTTTACCAGCAGATCTTGCCTGGAAATAAGCTTAAACTTCACATAAGACGAGGAAGACCTAAGCAGTCAGGGGGAGCCAGTTTGCTCCACCAGCTCCATTGAGCAGATGAGAAAAAACACTTAATTAGCTAAATTTATTAATATGCTGCTTTTTTGTTGTTGTTGTTCAGAGAGGATACAGCTACATTATAGAGGTGAAACATGACTTTTGATGATCAAGCAAGCAGTGATTAAGTAAGGTTAATCCTCATTTTATATGCTAATAGGATATTTATAATCTCAACTGCATATCCAATTTAGCTATTTTATTTTCTGTTGTTAAGAAAGTACTTCTTATTAGTGAAAGAGAATACCCCTCCGTTCACTGCAGATGCTATTTTAATTGGGCTCAAGTGCATTGTGTGTAATTAGTCCACTTCTCTAATATTTCATCTATAATTACACCATGAACAATGTGCTTAAATTTCAGAAGGGCTGCCAGTTTATTTCTATTTTTTTTTTTTAAATAAAACCGCTAATTAATTGGTGACCCTTCCTGCGGACAAACAATTCACATTGTAGCCCAGCCCCAGGGCTCCCAAAGGACTGTCTTTTCAGAAGTCTGAACACCTTGTTTTGACACATAGCCTCTGATCCGATAGACATGAAAGCACCCACACCACCCACCTGGCTTCATCAGAACCACCACTACAAACTTCGTCCTGAGGAACTGCAGAGCAGACATGACTTCAATAGCAATTTTAGAGAACTCTGATTACTAAGAACAACCAAAGAGAATGAGAACAACTAGATGTTCTTTCATGTCACCCACTTACTAGATTGTCTCCATGATTTTAGAGAGGACAGTGATGTGGTAGATATGGGAGTGCTTCCATCTTCCACCACAGTGGCCCAGCTTCGTAACAGAGAAAATAGAAAGAGTAAGCACTGGATGCAATGGAGGTGAACATGTTGTGATCCTATCAACAGTACTGATAGGTCAGCTCTAAAATACATCCCCCTGAAAATGTCCAGACAAGGTGTTGCTTGGAGGCTGGATATCAAGCTGAGCTCTTTCAGAAAGTAATATAACGTACAAGACTGTGTGCAGGAAGTGTTTCCCTCTGTATTTCACTGGCTCCACACCACACCACCAAGCTTACCATCTTTCATGGAAGATCAAATTGAAAACTGAGGATACAGCACAAGGACAGAAACACAAGCGTGGCCCTAAAAGCAGTATAATCTTCCCCCTTCTGCACTTTCACTCCCCATAAATGCCAGCTAACAACTTGGCAACAAACACAAATATATATATATTTTATAAATTCATACCTGGTCACACTGAGAGTAAAGGATCTTCATCTCATGCTTCTCAGACAACTCTTTTGTAAACACCACTTCACAGCTTTGTGGAAAGCAGATTTTCTTTCTGGGAGGGCAGCTCCACCTCAGGTAGCCTCAGTTTAGCCCAGCATTATTAGGGAAACTGAGACCTTCAGGTTAGCTGTCCAGGCAAATTGTCACCACTGCCCATGTCCATCCTTGGGTTAGTCCATTATGGAACTTGTAGTCAAAGGGAGCTCATTACTGCCAGTGTCTAATGATTTACAATAACCATAGAGAAAAAGAGAGTCCCAGAAAGAAGCAGAGGACAACCACAATTAGCCTTCCTGACTTTGCCTGTCTAAAACCAACCTCAATTCAGGGAGAAAAAAATATATTGAATATCACAGAAGACAGAGGACAGAAACCTCCCTCACTTTTTCAGGGTTCCCATCCCAGAAGTTAAACTTTTTCATGGGCAGTGGAGTAAGCAACTGCACTGGCAGGTGGAAAATGGCAATGCCTTTACCATTGGAAAGCCTTGCAACATATGGATAAAGGTGGTGGGCCAACATATCTCCAGCAGAAGACAGAGGTGAGGAAGAAACAAAGCCATGCTCTGTGGTGCTGGATGTCATGGTAAGTATAGGATGGACTTCCTGTGAGGTGTTCCAGGCCCCCTCCTAAAGCACGCCCATGAAAAGCCAGTTTGGCTTCAGGTTTTTTTCTCCCTTTGGGTGTGTGTGTGTGTGTGTGTGTGTGTGCAATTCTAGATATTACTTAGGGAAGGGTGAATATTTTTTTTTCCCCGAAAAAGCCTCACCTCATCCCATCTGCTGGGTAAAGCGAAATCACTAACAATCTGACTCTGATGTGACTGAGCTCCTTCTGCAAAGAAGTTTATTTTTCAAAACAAGCATGCCTGCAAAACACTGTTTATTTAAAACACAGTATAAATGCCAGTAACCCAACATGCACAGAGAACAGCACCCAGAGGTCTCCCCCTTAGCACTTGAGAGCTATTAAGTAAATCAGGGGAAAATTCCTCAGGAAATGATGGGGTTAGGCCTGATGGGCATCCCTGTGTGATTAAATGCATTTAATGAGGTCACGGCTGGCAGATTTGGGTGCAGAACTGTTTAAACAGCATGAAAAAAGAATATAGATGTTCCTAGTACATGGGGTATGGGATCAAGGCTGCTTGTGTTATTCTGTGGTGCAAAAACACTGCAAAAAGGGTGGCCTTTGTCCCAGTGAGTGCCCACTCAAACAGCTGGGGAACTGCAACAAAAAAGATGGGCAATGGGGAGGAACAAGGTGAGCTTGGCCAAGACAGAGACAGTGGTCACTAAAAAGTAAACAATTTCAGCATTCTGGGTTTTTTTTCTTTTTAATTCAGAAAATGGCAGAAAAACCATGATGATATGGTCTCAGAGATCAGAAGGGACCAAAAAAGAGAAAAAACAAAAACAAAAACCCCACACAATATTCCAGCACACATGAGGTTTTTGCATCTTTCCTTAACAACTTACCACCATTGAACAAACGTTAGAAGGGTTCTCAGCTAGGAATGGTCTGGATAGTGTCATGAGTCAAGGATGGCTTGGCATCACTTTGATTTCTTAGAGGTTAGAGAGGAAGAATTAGGTCACAACACTTTATTTCCACCTCACACACACACACACACTCCCCCAACATCTGTAATAGAAAATGGTTGCCTTGATCGAAGGAGCTAAATTCTGCTGTCATTCTGCAGGACTGCAGGATAATTACATTGACTTCATCCGAGCACTTTGGTCTTGCTGATATGTCTGTCAAGGACAGGAGGGGATTCTTGGTGTCTCACAGCCCCTGGAGCATTTGCTCAAGTAACCCCTCAACAATCATACAAGACGGTCTTCTGACCCCCCCCCCATGATTGAATCGCCAAGGAAAGAGGGTCCTGGCTGGCATTCCACCAGCAATGTGGCAGCTTTGGGGAGTGACAAAAGGGAATTTTTGCCTTTGTCAGCTTTAGTTCATGGCCAAAAAGGCTTTCCATTGTGCTCTGTTGGCCAAGAGTGACCCACTGTTTCTTCCCAAATAGTAAATGGATGCATACAGGTTCGCATGTGTGGTCAACACACGAGATGAACTATATCCTCCTGGCTGGCAGCAGCCCCCCTTCTCTATTTACTGTGCTATGTTATTAGTCATACAATTCACCTGGTAGACTGACTTGCATTCACTTGTGAAGAATGAAGATTTTACCAGTTGACTATTTAAAAAAAACAACAAACCAAAACTAGAACCCATATTAGTAGGAAAGGGAAAGGCCAAAGGGAAATTATTGCTATTTTAGACAGCAGCATAAATTTTCTTCCTATTTTTAACCTAGCTTTTAATTTAATAAGTTTTATGACCCTTATATTAAGTACATATGTTTTACAAGACATTGTGTCCCTTGAGTCACCCTGAATTTGCTCTACTATAGCAGAGTTAAATGAATGAATACTGTGTTTCTGATTTCAGTTCACCCCCTATTTGATCCTTATATAGTCAATAAACCTTCATAGAAGCATGGAGCAACTGAATTAAGCAGTGTGCCAAAGCTGTGTTCAGGAACTCTCTGTTAGTCTTTAAAAGGGAATTAGTAAATTGCTGTTCTCTTACTTGGAACCTACTACACCACTGCCAGGTTTCCCATGCTGTTTACAAGGAACAAATGGTGATACCAGTAAGACTTTTGAAGTTCTATACATATATGTTACCAATTTAGTTTTCCGTATGATGATTTAAAAGGGGGATCATGTTTGTTGGTTTGTTGGGTTTTTTTGACCCTCCCAAACATAGCTTTTTTTTTTTCTATTGCTCTCTGGAAACTGAAGAGCAAGAAGCATTTAATCAGCCCTGCACAGGTTACAAAGTATTCCCAAACAAATGCAGTTTTGGAAGGAAGATGGGAGATCTTTTCAGAATATAGACATTTAAAATAAAGACCAACCCTTCTTTGCCAATGTACGTAATCCTTTCATTGAAACTGGGGCATAGGGGTTAGTAGGTGACTGCAGAGTCATGCCAAAAAAATTAATGCCTGCTACAAATGCAGTATAAAAAATTGGAAGATCAACTGTATTACCTGGAGAAGATCCCTTTACAAAACTAAGACCCCTTGATACTCAGTGCCTGCAGAGAAAATAAGCATTCACAAAGATTATTCTTGTTTGGGTGCATTTAGACTGTTTATTTAAGTAATACACCAGGGCAGCTTTTCACAACAAGTTTGCAATGGTGGCAAAACACAAAGATTAGAAAGGGATCATTGATATTTGCTCCACAGTGGGAAGCATGAGTTATTGATTGGCTTTGTATCAGCCTAGTGTTCCTTTCTAATATAATAAGATTAGTTTAGAAGGGTGTTTTATAAATCGTGTGGTTCTAATTTGATTTGAGTACTGGCTCTTAGTGACTTGCCAAAGTTCAGTAAATATGCAGACTATAGTACATGCACTTTATCTTTGTGTATTAGCTATGACATAAACACAGAGGGGAAAAGTCAAATTTTATACATCAGAAAATGGGTTTGTTGCCAGACATTATAACATTGCGTATTTAATTTAACTGATGTATGTTAAAATGGGAAACCAAATTCAATGAGCTGTTTGTTTCTTTCTACAAATACACTTACATCAATGACCTCTGAGGACACGACCTTAAAACGTAACTAGATGTTTAAAAGAACCTCAAAGATCTATATAAAACATTAATGTTTGTGTCAGAGGGCAGCATACAAGCATGTATATACTCAGCTGTCTATATGTCGACTGCTATATTTTTTATTGTTACAGGAAACCAGCCAAAGTTCCAAACAGGAAAATTATCAGCTCCTCCTTTTTTGTCTATTTCTTTTTTGTTTGTTTGCTTGTTTGTTTGTTTTTTGGCATGGTCCTGTTTAAGGCTAAAGGCATGACCTTAAATTAGAACATATTTTAAGCCCTGTTCAGTAACCATTTTGGCACCTTCTGTGTAGTTTTAAATGCTAACACTGCTTGGGGAGCACAAGGCGGAGGCAGACAGAGACCTACAGCAGTTAGGCACAGCGCATGGAGGTGGGCAGCCCTGTGTCTCAGGGCTGATATGTGGCTCCCAAAAAAAGGAAGCAACAACCATTTTAACTGGGCACGGGGAACTCCTGATCACCTCTCCAGGGACGAACTGATGTCAAATTCTGCTGTCTGTCAGGATTAAGTGCCTGTTTGCTTTTTCACTAACATGTGGTTTCAGAACAAAGCAGCTCAAATCTCCTCCATTCTTAACAAAGCATCTCAAATTGCTGAGTAAAATTCCTTAATCCCCTCGTCTTAATCTGAAAACACCAATGCCACATGGTAACACTGAGGTCTCCTTTTGTCCGCCATAGAGAGCCGTTGACATCGATGTTTGATTTGGAGCTAACTTCTGCAGGCAACCTATTATCAGAGGGAAACCCCAGGTGCTTTGTTCTCAGAGCAGCTCTATCTAAGTAATTTTTCTTCCTCATGTTTTCATTCCAAATGAGAAACCAAATACAAAGTGAGACAAGAGCAAACTGTCATGTTTTTTTCGATTCCATAAATGCAGATGGTGAAACATAAGGTGAACTTTTCCACCATGAGAACTATGAGGAGGGATGGAGGAGCTGAGTTGGCTGCATGCTCCAGAGGTCAGGCTAGAAGAGACATCAGCTCCCAGTTAATTGTAATATGCTCTCTGACCAGTATGAGCAAGAAAACCAGGTCTAGAAAGTTAGAAAGCAAAAACCTCTGATCTGAAGAGGATTGTGCTGTGGTAACCTGGCTCAATAAAGAAGTATAAGCATCAGGTGGCTTAACCACAATGCTTATCTTTAGACATCATTCTTACATAAACAGCTCTATTCATGGTCAGTGTTTTCCTGCTATAATTTAATCAACAACAAAAATCAAGTCATAAATTCTGCTAGGAAAGTTATGGAATTCAGAACTTACTTGCTCTTCAACCATTCCTCCTACTATTACTACTGCACTCCTACCACTTTCTTCTACTGTGTAGCCAGCGTGAGTTTTAATTGCCCTGTCTCAACTTCAGTCAGTAGTAAAAACACAGCCTCAAGGTGGTTAGATCAGAAATGGGTGGCCAGGAACGAGCAGAAGCATAGGAAAAGAGCAGAACTTCCCCCATGCACTGTCCTGTCCACTGTCTCTCTCCTAAAGATTGGGGCAAATTCTCCTTAAGGCATCAGCCAATCAAAGATGCAGAAATTTGCGGTATAAAACTCAAGAAAATGGTGAAAACCAAAGGCCATTTTCACTTCAGTAGACTTTTTTTTTCTTATTCTCATTGATTTCAAGTCAATTAATTTGAGGTTTAGCTGTAAGGGTCCATGAAATTAATAGTATGATCTACTGTCTAGTCCTACTTTGATCTATATTTGCCAAGAATTAGTTTGTGGTCTCTGTTCTCCTCCATTTCTGACTTCAGCAATGTGCATGGCTTCATTCAAGCTTTGCTTCTTGGAAGAGCTCCAGAGAATCCAGAGTAGCCCCCCTAATCAGGGCCAGGTCAGCAGCAGAGTCAGGACTTTTATCCTAAAAGCCATAAGGCCTCCATAAGGAGCAGCAACTGACTCCCTGTGAGGAAGCTTCTAACATATTTTCTTCCTCCCATCATCAAGACACCAATAGCAGCTTCAGAAGGTCTGGCCATGAAAAATAACTCAAGGTTTATAACCAGCAGTAAGCAGCTGGAAAGCATAACTCATTGCTAAGCTGTTTACATGCAGCTGGACCAGACTGCTGTGGAACAGGGTGTGCAGGGCAGGTGGGCACAATATTCCTTTCTATATACTCCTCAGGCTGACTGCTTGTGGTAGAGCACAAGGGATCATCAGGGTAGAGTCCTTCAAGATGCCAAAGCCGGAGGCTGAAAATACATCAACAAGACCAGTATCAAGAAAACTGCTATCAAGAAAACCACTAGTCCATCACAGCCCCATGCTGCAAAGTTTGGTCTTTTAAGAGGTTTTCTAGGCATGAGACAGCTCTTGAGACTGGAGATGCAAAAGCTGAGGAATATTTTCCTCACTTATCACATATCCAAAACAACCACCATCTGAACTGTCTCAAGAGGCTTCTAACTTTCCTACTTGCAGGAGACTGCAAGTTAAAAAATACTTAGAGCCTCTGAGGAAAAAAGCATGAATAGCTATGCCCATCAAGGATGCTAAAAAAGGTCCCTTCAACACTCTCTCAATAAGGATAAAGCTTGAGAATCTCATTTATTGAATCATAACAGTGGCTTTTCAGGCAGACAGAAAGAGTCCAGGATGGCATTTTCCACAGAAAATTCACAAATGGGGAGTTACAGATGATCCCCTGAAGAGGTGGCTGCACATAAAGCTGTGGGGTTAAAAAGCAGAGAGCAAGGTGCATCCACAGAGAGGAAGCTCAGGAATTGGGACTGATGGGAGCTGACAGAGTTCAGGGAGGACCAAAGACCCTTTAGTATGGATAAGAATGACTGACCTCACACAGAGTGAGCACAGGTCAAAGTCTTGGAAAAAAAACGGATTATTAGGGAACAAAATTCTTCAGAAATACTTCCTTGCTACTCCTGCAAGCAATGAAACTGCACACTTGACCTGTGAGCTCATGGCAAGACTTTAATCAAACCATTCCCACAGAAATGATAAGACACTTGAAACACAACTCATTAGACAAAATTCTTCCACACCAAGGTGGAAAATGAGCTTTGGAAGACATACCCACAAAGCAGATATTTCTCAGCTGATGACAAACAGCAGCCATTGCTGCTGTGTGCTGCTCATCACCCAAGCGACCTGAAGAATTAGTTAGATCTCATTTATTTTAGTGGAAAGCAGTGTCTCCACCAAAGTCAGTACAGTTGCACTGGGGTAAGTGAGATCAAATGAGGCTTTACGTCCACAGACCTGAGTGTATTACTCGCCTTAAGGCAGGGCAATGAGAACAAAGTGCCCATATGTTAGTATTGGCGCTTGGTCAGTAAACTCTCTCTCTCTCTTGCCCACCATGTGGTCAGCAATGGGCTATGTCGAGTCATATAATTAAAAAGTAATTTCTGTTCAAGATTCCCACACCTCTGACATATGCCTTGTCACAGCAGAAGAGTTTAGCTCTACACCAGAGAGATCTGAGCATCATGAAAAGACGTCTACAAGCAAAAGTTACTCTGATGTCAACAAAGGAGAGACAAAGAGAGAAACATAAACAGAGTAACCTGGAGATGTTATAAAAGCTCCATCAGAGCTGGTTCTGGGTGCAAAAACAGCAGGTAGCTGCCCAAAGCAGCCAAGAGACAGGAGTTTTTCTCCATGTGTCTTCCCCCTGCCTGGCAGCAAAATCTGGCTGATGGCCCCATGCATGGCAACTGGGTCAAGGATGTAAAGTGGCAACCTTCAAAGCCACCTCCAGGACTCATTGGTAGCCACAAACACCAAAGGTTTTCTGTTTGCAGAACGCTCCAACCTGGAGCATAAAACCTGCTGGGTGATGCTGGTGCTAGACGCACACCATCCCTGGGGCAATGCTTCGAGGCAAAGCACAGAGGTGAACTTGTAACTAAGAACACTCACACATGTACAAATATGTACCCTTTTTGTCAGCTGTAGCATTTTATAGTCCATGGGTGAGTAATAAACCAGGGCTCAGTATCTGCCTCATGGTATGATATGACTTCCAATCATGTTAATTAAATTAATATGGCCCATGTTAATGAAAACCACAAAATACTATTTTGGTGTCCACGAGCACATACATTTTGATAATATCGACTTGTCAGTCTGATGTTCCTTTCTCTACCGAATACTAGCAATGTAAATATATCTAACAACGCTTTAATCATAACAAAGGAAATTCTGCATCAGCAGCAGACTGAATGCAGAGAGACTTGTATAAGCAGCAAGCTCCAGAAACATTCAGCCATACTAGGGCTCACCGGGTCTTCTAGAAATGCTCCTCCTATCTAATCTTTTTAATCTACTTTGAAGGTATATTTTTGGCTCATGTTTTGTTCTAGGTTGGGTTGGGGATTTTTTTATTATTATTATTCTTTCCCTGCGTGATTAGCCATCCAGGAAATGTTTAAATTACAAAATCATAAGGCTTAAAAGATTTATAGATCAAATTATATTAACCTAATGCAATAGGCCAGCCATACGGAAATTAGAAGTCTTTATATTATATTTTGGTTATTAAATTGCTCCGTTTATACTGTTTAGTTTGTTTGTAACAGCAAGGTTTTGCTGTCTGATGTCAGAACCCGCAGAGTAACCAAGCAAAAACAAATTACTTAGTCCTTGGTTCAAAGAAATAATAGGTTACTAGCATAATTAATTTTATGTTTAATTACTGCAGAATGAAACAATTCAACAATATCCAATCAATCCTTGGAGTGACAGAACAGAAGGTCAGCAGTTGCTAAGTCAATTGTTTTGAAAGAGAAATTTATGTTAGGTTCTCTTTTATGGGCTGGAGAAAGAAATTGGATAAAAGTGGTCAAGCAAACATTAATTAATTGTATAAATGTAATCCTGTTGTCATGCAAAAAAAATCACAGAGACTCCCGACACAGCATTCAAAACACTGGTACGTGTCAGTCAAGAACATCTAGAAATGGTATCCTTTTCTTAAAACAATAACAGTGAAAGAAAGGAGAGCAAACAGGAATGTTTGAAACCCATGTCGGTTCAGAAGTATGTGCATTCAGAAGCACATTTGCACAAGCTGACAGACTCAGCCCAAAGTGGACATGTCACCACAAAGTCTGACCCTGCTTGGCTCCCTGGTGGCAAATCTCAGAGGTTGTTGCTTCTGCTTCCCATGTCTTTCCTCAGATTAGAGAGCCAAGTCATCTAAAAGGCAATTTAATGTAAACCAAAAGCCCTGTACAATTAATTGAGTTAAAAATTGCCAACTCCTATGATTTTTTTATTTTTTAATCTGAGCCTCCAGCAAGGCTCTATTTTTCCTGCAGTACTAGCTTTTAGAGATATGTGATTACACATTCCCGTTTCACCTTGAAATATCCACTCCTGCTCCCCCACTCCCAAGAAAGTTTTGCATTTCAGAGGCCTCACCTGTAGTTTCCATCATTTTTATAGGTATTGCTATTAGATGTACTGAAGATCAGGATTGCCTGGTGGGCTTAGCCATCCTCTGACATGAACTGTCATTTTCTCTGTACCACTCTCTTCTTTAAGCCTTGCTAATGGCACCAGTAGGCACTCTACCGTCTCCTGCTTTTTTCTTTAAGACCAGCTTGTCAAACAATCTTATGAAACCAATTTGCTTATTGGGGTCTGCAAAGACATGGTGACACAACTGGACCTGGTCATGAGGTACATCAAAGTTGGCTGTGTCATCTGTGTCAAGGCAAGTCTATACCAGCATCTGGTGTTCCTTACCATTGGCACAACAAAAGCTAGAATATGACTCCAACTTATCAGTAATTAGGGCAACAGAAAAACAGAAAACCTTGACCTATTTGTCACCATGCCAAGTTTACTTCTACCCTCGCAGCCTCTTGTAATCCTTTTTTTTTGCACAAAATCTAGCTGAGTAGTTGTACACATGCAGAGTACAGGAGCACCAGGCTCTCTGTCTGTAGAAGACCTTCTTCAGTCCTAGGGCCAAGGACAAGTTACTGCTGGGACACAGGAGTATTGTTCAGCATAGCAGTTAAGGTGCTATCTTGCAGGTAAACCAAGCCAAGCTCTGTTATGAACCAATTTTGTCACTTGCCTTTGGAGGAACCCCAAGGCACGCTGGATAGCCCAGCCTTAAGATCTCCAGCTCACAAAACAGCATCTCAATGTGCAACCATTGCATTGTGAAAATGATCCATTCAGCAGCTCTGCCATGCCCTCAGAGCTTCTTTCTGAGCCACTTTGCTAGTACTGAAGAGGGGACACAGATAATGCTCCATCTTGTTCTGGCTCAGCCCAGTTTGATAATGGGAAACCAAGCAGATGGGGAAGGAGGAGTAAATTATGAACTCTGCAGCACTACATTGGCATTTCTAAGCCTCATCCAGGGCTTGGCTCTTATTTTTCCATGAAAGATGCCAAAACATTTCCAGATTAAGCAAATATACTGCTGTATACTTGTTTTAAATGTATATATTATAGGAGGGCCCAAAGGATGGCAACAAGTAGGAATGAGTACACCATCCAAGAGACCTGGCATGGCCCCTTGTGATGTTTCTATGGTTATTCACAGTAAACCACAATATGGAAAAAGTTACTGAGCTTTAGCAGGGGCTGGCATGGTAGCCCGTTTAAACTTGAGATGCAAATGCTTTAATGGTGTAATGACAATACAAAGACCCACACATTTTTCTTCTTTTCTCTTTTTGCAAGAGAGACTGAACTCAGCTGCTTTCTATACAGAAGGATGCTTAACACAAAAGGCAAAGGCTCTGAAAAGAGTAATTTCAAAACGTGCTCCTAGAGAGGTTATTTTATGGTTTTGCTATGCTGAAGCCTGGACCAATGATGACAGCCTTACTAATCTTTGAAATGAGGGGGTTTACATTGGGAGTGTTGACATAACCTTAGCTACAGCAGGGGGAAAAAAAGGGTACAAGAAGATGGAAATGTATATTTTTGGAAATAGATTTCATTCTGACAACCCTATAACAAAAAAGTGAAATTTTAATACCGTGCTTCGGTGAAAAATGAGCTGCTGAATAAACACCAGCCTAATTCATAAAGAGCAAACTCAGCCTGTTTAATATTTCTTGAACTGTCCCAAAAATTCCATTGATCACTACTGATGCTGTAAATAGAAAATTCCTGCCATTTTCAAAGGAGCCAGCAGAATCTCACTGGGGTTTGCCTATCAAAATTAGACACTTTTGAAGCTCCCAGGCTATAACATAATAAATCAAATATGAAATTGTATAGTGTTGGGCTAAGCTGGAAACTATGATTATGTGGTCTATTCCTGGGATTGTTTTATTTTTTGTGAAGTATTTTGTTTCTACTTAATTACTGTGTCCTCCACCAAAAAGTCAAACATCCCTCCCTTGATCAATCAGCTCTTTGGTTAGAAATGCACAAATTCTTCAAATATTAGCAATTAGACCATTCTACAGTTTAGTACTGATGTATGATACTGCATTTTGCTTCTTGGAAATGCAAACTAAATCCATGTCACAACCAATGTTGAAATAAAATGTCATGCTCTTGGGGCTGGGTCCCCCTCATGGGTCCTCCCTCTCTGCCCCCTGCTATTCTTTGTGATTTCTTAGGCAGAGCTATGAAAACAACAAGATATCAGATATACTGCATTAAGTACATCCAAAGGCAAAAGATCAAATGGATATACACAAGAATTTATATAAGCCTGAAAGCTGAGCAACCTTCACTGTATTTTTCAATATTTTTTTTTTTTTTTGTTAAAGAATTCCTTTTTCCTTGAATACTTTCAAGCTGATAATTTTTTGCCTATTTTCCCTGGTGTCAATCCTATTCCTTTCCTAGCCAAGAAGCACTGAGGCTGCTCAGCACCGTCCCCCAAAAACGACAAAAAATCAAGAGTTACTTGAGCGAAGCACAGAAATGAGCAGCAGGCTTCCTATTTTAAATAAATTCACCTTTGTTTTATTCCAATCACTACGCCTGCCCTTAAACCTGAACCCACTGTCCCAGGGCACCAGGGGAGCAGTTCCCCACCCGGGCTACCAGCAGTGGCTCCTCGCTGGTGAAAAGCTGGATTTATTCCTCTCCTCTCCTTCTGTTAAAAATAAGCTGCTTCCCGCTGCTGTGCCCACAATCCTGTCTTTCTCTAGTACAAAATATTCTACACTGCAAACTATTTGATTTGTAAGGAAGGTAAGCTAGCATGGGGGTAATACACTGATAAAATCAAGGTAGCTTTGGTGAAGGGAGCGGTTTATTTAGATTAACATCTTGAGTTCAAGCTGGTGGGGGAGTTTGGGATAATTTCATGTTAGGCAGAGTTAAAACTCAGGCTGTCCAGTCACAGAGCTATTTTAACCCAAGCTAACATCTTTCCCACACTCCTCCCTTGTAGCACAGACATGCTTTCAACTGACAAGTTCTCCCTCACTACAACTTTTTATTCCTGTCCTTTCACTTGCCCTCCTCTTCCCAGAGAACACTTTGGTACATTAGATTTGTCCTTTCCTCCCTTTTACTTCTTTTTTTTTTAAAAAAAAAAGGAGGAAATATATAATTTGTCACTGGCCCAGAAGCCAGTGCCCCTCGGTTGCCACCGTTCTTTACCCTAAGTCCCACACTCCAATACTGAAAGCATCCGTTTATGACTTTGTAAAACAAGGAAGGAAAGAAGTGGATGATGTAGATGTCTGAACCAGCCTTGCACACAAAAAAAGCCCTTGCCATGCTACTTAAACTCAACTTTTTGCACTGAGAAACAGCGCAGCTGTGACTTAACCCAGGCTGCAGCAGACTTTCTCATTTTTAAATATTGCCTCCTGCAATCACTCAAAAATTTTGCTTCCTTCTTTGTATGCAAACAAGGACAAATCTCTTAACACAAATGCTAAAAAGATTTGCATATTTACAGTTCAGAGCTGCTCTGTTAATTCCCTTGAAATGCTCCCCCCGCCAGCCCCGAACCACTCCCAAAGCCAGACGGGCTGTGCTTCCCATCACTTACCCCACAGCCTTATTCTGAACCCCTGTAAGAGCTGATGTAAGCGTAATTTGCACTACTTCAGAGCTGGATCCATTTGCTCAGGAATGTGTATATCAAATTCTTTCACTCTTGTACTACACAATCCAAAGGTTTGTGTAGGTCAGGCAGTGAATCTTTTCATCCCTTTCTTCTATACACTCACATAGCAGAAAACTAAGAAAATATGTATGTATACACACACATGCATGTTATAATGTTCTCATCTGCATAGCACAGCTCATGTTTAAGTTTTTTCCCTCCTTTTCCTTTCAAAGGAGGAGAAAAATTTATTTTAACGCAGGTCTCAGTCATCAGCACCATCCTTCAGAGAGAGTGATAGGTCAGCATGGCTTGGTTTAATTTTATGAACTGACAGCCCACTTTCAATGACAAAAGAAAACGTAACCTAGGCTGATTTTCAACCACTGATTGTCAGATCCCATGTTCAGTATGTCATATGGAGTACACTTCATTAAGGACTGAATTACTTCACTTGTAACATGAGCTAAATTAAAGTCAATGTCAGGCTGCATAAATCACCAATTTAAATGTATCACTAAGTGCATTGAAGCAGTCATCATCACCCGGTGCCCTAAAATAACCAAAAAATCTGGGCTTCATTTTTATATGTTGTAAGGATGACAGATAGGCGATTTTTTGTTCATTGCTAGGGCTCACAATTTTACTGTCAGAAACTATTGAACTTTTAAGGAATAGCAATGGCCCAGTAACACCTCTCATCAGACAAGGTATTTCATGGTGCTGTGAATTCAGAGCTCACAAGAACCAGACCCAGAGCATCCATCAGACTGTCGCAGGCATCCTTCATTATACTGACAGGGTGGAAATTTGGGATCCCGTCTGTTTAAGGAAGGGAAACAACCTTGGGCAGAGACAGCCCTGGGAACATTTCCACAGCCACCGGGACAGTCCCCCTGAGGTCAGCTCCAGGATGGCAGGACTCAAGTCAATGGGGTATCACAGGATTTAGGCAGACAGTTTTCCCACCGAGGTATTTACCTATTACCAGAGGCAGAAAAAACTATTTGAAAAGGAAATGTTGATAGGAAAAAAATGTAGTGGTGCCTCATCTGTAAAAAATCTAACATGCTCTCCTCTCACAGCAGTTTTATTCCAGTGCAGCCTTGTTCATTAAGGTATCACTTTTTCTCTACGCTGAGCTGTGAACATATTTAAGTCTCCTAAACCCACTGTGAAATTTTAGGGAAGGCACTGGCTCGCTAGTACCATGGAAGAAGTTTCCAGATGACAATGGGTGGCAGAAATAATTAATACAAAGGAACAATTCTTTATGACCATTGCCCAAGTCAGGAAAACTCCTCCGAAGTCCAAGATACTACATCAGTGTAAGACTGGTGAACGCAAGTAAAGAATAGACTCTAAATTGCTTCTTCATATTTATTCCAGCTGTTTGAACAGTGGATTAACTTCTGTTAAATAAGTAAACTAAATTTACTTATTAAAAAGTAAATAGGACTTCTCTGTTCTTTTCAATAGATCTTTCATGTGTTTTTAACTTAAGAGGAAGATGAGAAGTGAAGGAGTGAAGAGGCATTTTCTGCTGGTCTGCTTGCCATCTGGTTCTCTCTAGGGCATGGCATCTGCAGGATAAGAAGGAAAAAACCAAAGTATTCCTGGAAGGAAGGAGAGACTGCTACCTAGTAGACAAATGGGAGATAGAAACCCGGAACTGAAGCAAAGGGAGAAGGGGAAATGTGAAACTCATTTATTTAGCCTCCTAGTGCAGATTTCTTAGCATGCCCCCTAACTTTCTGATCTCTTTGTTTTCTTGAGTATGATGATTTTCATGCCTTCTATTCTTTTTTCTTCACATTTTAGTTTGATGTTCATTCTCCACAAGCTTCCTGCATATGTCAGCATGAAACAATAGGCTCTCATTACACTTGGCTTCTTTCATCTCCTTCAGATATTGACCTACATTTGTTCTGTTTTTGTCAGCGTGGAAACATTTTCCCAGATCAGTTTGTTAAAAATAAAATAAAATAAATCACATGTTCCATATTACCAACTGTGTTCTGTTGTCTAGGGTATTTACTCTAGATGGTCTTGCAAAATTACTTCAATTAAATTGAGAAGTCCTGTGGTACTAAGATACCTGGTTGTAGCTGAGGCTTCGCACTCATTGGAAGTGAAGTGTTAGCAGAGCATGAGAAACCATACTTCAGTGACCACCAACTCATGTGCTGTCACTGCAGGATTAGCCAAAAATCACACACATCATTAGTGTGGTGGGAACAAGACCTCACCACATGCATGGAATGACCAAACCCATGTCAAGTGACACAAAAAAAACTCTTTTCCACTCCACAGTTGCAGGCCCTCATTTCACACTAATTGATTGTTCATGTGTTGATCTGATAACACAGCACCTTTCTGGTCATTCTTATTTTTCCATCAGACAGCTTGGCCAATTTTCCCATAGAAAGCAGCAATGTGCTGGCTCCAGTCTGCCCATTTCAGTACAGGATTGGAGTCAATGGTAAGATGGTGAGAGACATCTTCTGCCTGGTGACTTGGGGAAGTCACCAGGTCAGGGGAAGTCAACATTGGTGCATGTTCTAGATCCAGCCCAGGACCTCCATAGGTGCAGTCCTGTTAGGGACCTATCACCACTTACATGGCACATTGCAGAAGCAGCTGAGTAAGTAAGAAGTATTTCTGTCTGTATGTTAACTGCACAAGTATTTGCTCACCACAGCTATGCTCTCAACTTCTTACACATGTGAGGATTCTAAGGATTCACAGCATCTATGACATAACTGCTGACTTCAGAGCAGTAATCCCAACTGTGGATCATCGTATGATCTGAAAGGTCACTTCCAACCTAGACAATTTTATGATTCTAAATACAGAACCAGGATCAAGGTGTCTGTCCCATCAGGCACTCATGGACACCTGTGCAAATAGGCCAAGACTCTTTCTCTCACCAAGTGTATAAAAACACAAGAAAATGAAGACAAAACACAAGCAGTTACACAAAAGCCAGTACTCAGTCATACCAACCACATGCTTTTACACTCCCCATGCAAAATGGCAGATGCAGCAGGTTTCATCCCAGCACTTTTGAACAGACCAAATAAATACAGTGCTGAACCACAAAAAACTAGAATTTTGGTAACATGTTTTGGCAATGCAATCCTGACAATCTGTCATCTGGAAACACGTCACATTTGACCTCAGTCTCATATACCAGGATATAAGCATAGTTCAACCCATCCTAGTTTGTGGGATTGCCTATAGCATAAGCATTGCACTGTCCTCCTGAAGACAATAATTTTTAAAATACTATTTTTGAGGTTTTGGCTCATTGGTCCAAGGAAAAAAAGCATAGTGATTGAATATTTGTAGAAGGCAAAGCCAAAGCAGCAGCAACGTGATCATTCAAGCAGCCTCAGCTGCTGGGTAGGCATGTGCACAGCTTAAAAATGCCAAACCAACAGAATTTGCCTGCCCCAATGTTTAGTTTCAGGACTACACAGTTTGCCATGTGAGTCGAGCTCCCCTGTTTCTCTAAGACTTAGCAGAGCTGTGCTGTTGGCCAAAACCAACGTGAAAGCTCGTAGCAGATGGGCGCAACCAGTCTTGCCATGTGGCATATTCAGCCAGACTGCCCTTAATGTACTGGCTTGCATCTGGACCATCACCAAAATAGGGCTCCCAACGCACATCTGATGGGATGTTTGCAAGCAGAAGACTGAAGACAGCTAGATGAATTCTACCAGTGCACAAAATTCTCAGCACAGATCTGAGGAGCCCTAGGGAAAAAAAACAAACGCCAGAGACACTAGAAGGGGGCTGCACAAAGTAGACCTTCTCCTGGGTCTGAACCACAACATGTGCACCCCCTGTTCAAAAGGTAAAGTTTGCTGCTGACCTTAAGGAGCATCACTTTACAGGCAACAGGGCATAAGCCACTGTCCTCTGCTGCCTGGCCCGCTCTCTGCAATGTGGCACTAGCAGTCCCACCACATCACATGGACTTCTGTGCTCCCTCGGGACAGGAGCAAACCTAGCCATGCAGTACAGGTTTGACCTCTATCACACTAAGATGAAGCGACCTCAGGAAAGAGGTTTCTCAACTAATTAATCATCATAGCAAGCTCAGCAACTGACCATTTAGAAAAATTGTATATTCCCCTTTGATTACAGATTGCACTTCAGGAGCCATATTCTGATATTTCCTGATTTCAACTCCTATTAAAAGCAGCCTAAGAAGAGGCCATTTAAGCATTCCAGACCCAGTCAAAAATATATTCTTTGGAGAGACTTCAACTCTTTTTCCATTTAAGCACACAGAAAGATGACATACTTACTCATGAATGATGGTAGGTTAAAGGAGTCTTTAAAGACCTAAATCACCGGACATATCAAATAAAGTTTTAATACTAACTTAGGTGGAACATGGAAGATAGAGTGGCTTGTTCCTCTCTGCAAAAGCTTTGTGCTACCAGCCAGGAGCCATAAAGTCACTTCAACAGGCAAGGTCAGGATTTTCCTTACAAGCATAGACCTTGTGCACAGAAGGAAGACTGATTTTGAAAAACACATACCACCTCGAGATATACCTCATGCAGCCTCACGCACACCAAGTCACACATGCCATTGAACACACAGAAGTGACAGGTGGGGAGGCTTCTGGCATACTGAAGGAGAAAGGTATTGTGGAAAGCACTCAAAGATGTGTCCCCACAAAAGGGAGGCCCATAATATACTCCTCCCTTTATGATGGTGATAAACCACAAATAACAACAAATAACAGCTATCTGAATACCTACTGTTCTTACTTTGAATCTGCCCTCCCTTACCCAAAACATGCAAAGATTGGGTCCCTGTGAGGACCTTCTCACTCTGGCTTGTCTCCATGTGCAACAGATTTTGTGCCTCAGCCAGAAACCACAACTCTCAATGCTATTGCCCCACACCAAGCTTCTGACAAGTACTGTAGACTTTTCATAACTGATTAGGAGATTATTTTGGCTGGCCTTGCACTTGCATAGGTGATTCCTAATGAATGTGTAGTGCTTTGGTATATGATGCCAGCTACAAGCTCTTTATTAGCATTTACTGGTATTAGGTAACGTTTTGAAGTGATGGGACAAATCATTCCTAACCCCAAAGGACTCTTGCAAGCTTTATAAGATATTTATGTAGAGGAACCACTGTACTGAAGTTCACAATGACGTCTTTCCTTGTCCTAAGCAGGTGAAAGGCAGCAGGCAGACACCTCAGCACATATACATCTTATGTAAGAATGGTTTGCAAAAGCAAACCCAAGTAAGTAATGACAACTTGATGGGCTTCAACTGGAGGAAATTACATGGTTATTGAGAAATGTGCAGCGAGGTCAGATGACTGTCTTAGCCATACCAAGGTGGTGTTCACAAGGTGGAGGTTGCTTGTACATGAGCAAGGATCAGTCACAGATACAAATGTCAGTGATGAGAAGCACAGAGGAGAGTCTCACTTTCACTACCAGACAAATGTGTGGTCTCCCAGCCCAAGCTGGCACCAAAATAATCACAAAGAAGCATCCATGCCCAGGATGAACAGATGTTTACTTTTGGTGACTTAGCTCTGCTGGAACAAGGTGTCCATGCTTTGGGGAGATTGCTTTGCTAAGAGGCCCTTTACAACTCAAAGGCAAGTAATTTTGTAGTGCATCTGGCCAACTTTGCCTGCTGGCACTCAGACATTCCTTGTTATGTTGCCTGCAGATATTAAAAAATACACTGACTCAGCTACCTGAGGGGAGGGAAACAAGAAGCAAGCCGATCAGTGCAGCTCTGCTCCAGATAAGGATATAGGTATTATCAGGTTCAGCTGAATCGCAGCACCTGAGATGTAAACCTCGATTCCTATTAATAATCACTCTAGCTCTGTCTCCCCTATCTTCCATTTTCCCTCCTTTTAACCTCTTGCCTAATAAAGGTTAGGCTTGTACAGCCATAGAAAAATCCTCTCTTGCAAGTCCTCCACTGGAGGCAAGCTAAGACAACACACCAGGTATATAGTTGTACAATGGGGCAAGATTTACATGTGCTGAGCACCTGGTCTGATTCCTTTAAAGCCATCTGAAAGAGTGACAAGCAGGATGTCCCTCCCCGCTCCTCCTTTAAAGGACTCTACAGCTAAAGCAGAATAAAGGAAAAAAGACCAAAGTAAAGATGCAGTTCAGTATTAACACCTGAACTGCAGTATTCCCTCCTTGATTGCATTAAAAAGACTGTGCTGTACATTCAGTTACATCAAAACAGAAAAAAAAATATGCTTTGTGAATCACAGAAGTCTTAAGACTACTCTGCACAAGCTCAGAAGCCCAGGACTTCATTGCACCCAGGAGCAGAGCATTTCAGATGAGTTTCCAATGGTAAGGAAATATATAGGCTGCACCTCTACCATAGCGGGACATCAGAGCTTCCTTCCAACCTCAGCACCATCATCTCAGGGATTTATGCCCACCAAGCTGAGCCAATCCATTGCAGAACACCCCACCAGCCCAGCTCACAGCTGGACAACTTAAAACCACCACCAAAGTGGAGGAGGGAGAACTGTATTTTGCCTCCTCCTCATTCAGTTGCTACAAAGGGCCAAAACTTCTTACACCATCTCAACAAGCACTATATCAGGCATGTGCTGCCAGAGCCTCAGCCCACCATGTCATCATCCTTTTCCTGGATGAAGGTGGAAGAAAGCAAACGGTATCCCTTTCCGTAAGCAGAAATGTGTTTTTGACTAGAGACACCACAGAAATACACTCTTCCCAAAAGGTGCTGCTACATCTCAAACCAAATGCAAAGCAGCCAAGGACTTCCATTTCCACAATATTATCCCAAATGTGGAGTTTTTTTAAAGAAATGACACAGAAAGAACAGGCCAGCCCAGACCTCAGGGGCCAGTCCCTCAGCTGGTGTGAATTAGTCAAGCTCCTTCAATACAATTAAAGTCATTTACTCCCACTGAAAAGCTACTTCAGAAAAAATGGAAGACTAAAAGCCAGTATCAGGGTCCAGATTTCAAATCCTCTCTCCAGCCAGACTTACAGATGGTATCAATCTGCCTGGACAACCCCAAAAGTCTAACCAGATCTTTTAAGACTTTTATTTCAATGCTTTGGATGATGGTTCAGCACAGGGAAGAACCTAAACTGTCATTTTAACCTCTCATTTTTTAAAAAAACCTACCAAAGCATTTTGCTATTGCTACAGTTTCAAGACACTGACCAAAATTAAAACAGTACCTAATTTTAATTAATGGTCTCCTGTCATCAGCCCCTTCCTCTCTCCTCCTCTGTGACAGTGGCATCTAGAAGAAAAATTGCCAAATCTAGTGCAAAGGCTGACAACCTTCACAAAAAAGTCTTTGTATGCAAAGCTTTAAGAGGAAGCACAACTCAGGACCCACCAGAAAAAAAATCCACTACCACAAAAGGACATCTGCGTGTTTTTCCAAGTGTTTTACTTCATCTGAATGGGTTTATTTTTCCTGCAGCGCTGTGAGTGCAGTGCTGACTGTCTCACAGCAAGAGCCCAGCTAAGGCGACTGCCAGCATGTCATAAAGAAATCAGGTAACTGGGGAGGGGACACAGGTCCACAAAGCAGAGGAGCTCATCCATCTTCAGCTGAAAACTCCCTTCAAGACCAGCCCTTTTTGTGACTCCCGGATACTTAACTTATCCGAATGCCCTTTCTTCCCAACAGACAAGACCACACAGGATCTAACCTGTGGATCATGCTATCTTGACAAAGACCAGCACCAGATGTTTTGGAAGATGATGCAGACAAACAAACAGGAAAAGCCCTATGGTGAGCAGATAGGGGATAATCTAAGTTCTCCCAAACAGCTCTTCACCTTAACTCCAAAACTCACCTCCTGTTTTAAGTTGGTTTGTTCGAATTCAGTGGTTGCTTTCTCAAGAAAAATGACCGTGTAGACACCATGCAAAACATAGCAGAAGTGTTACCATTTAGGATGGATAGAAACACCTGAAGAAGTTTGATACTTAACTTCCACTGACATGTGAACATTGTTCCAAAGTCACTTGGACCAAATTAAAAAAATGTGTTTCATTTCTCCCAGTGAGGGAAGTAATTCAATCAGCTGAGAACTTTTTTTGGTCTTCTCCTTTGGTCACCCCCCATAATTCCTACTGAGCACCTATTGTGTTTCCAGCCTTAAGTACCCTCCAGAAAACTCGAGGCAGTAGCTTTCACATTCTTGGCCAGAGTTCCTGAAGACAAGGAGGACCGAAGGCACAGAGCACAGCCTTGCTATTAAGTTATGCAAAGTGCTAGTCACTACATCTCTTCCATGGAGAAGCCTTTCTTTGAGCAAACCACACAGCAATGCTTCATCATAAAGCACAAATCTATTTACATATTTTAAAGCACATTGGGAGGTCGTTTCCTGACAAAACAAAGACGTTTTAAAGCATATTTGCTGTCTGTGTTTCCGCACATTAAGAAAAATTCTGATTACAAGCAGTAATTAATTGATCACATACAGTGTGCGCGCTTTGGAATTGCTGTGAATGAAATTGCATTGAAAACATCCTAACAAGGACATCCCCAAATATTTGAAAACAGACAGAGCTGCAAAATGAATGTTGAATGTCATTCAAAGCTGATAATAACCATCATTCAATGCCAGTAAACAAATAAACAAAACCTTTTGGGCTAACAATTATAGAAAGAGTTTTAAATTGCTGATTACTATCGTAATATCTGTAATGGAGAACAGCTGAAATTTTGCATGCTATGAAGAGCTTGCTGAAGTAGCAAGGACCATTTTGTATATAAGCGATTTACTTTCCTTTGTGGTGCATTAGCACATACAACTCAGGAAGAAATCAAAACTATATGCCCTCACCTAATGAGAAGCATAAAAGAAAAAGTCTATTAATGTTGGGAACTTTTTCTATTTTCCAGTAACCAAGGGATAACCCCATATTTCTCTATGTAATCTTTCTGAGAAACTAATATTCCAGTTCACATCAACTTTATGAAAAACTCCCAAAGGTAAACCAAAACTAACTTTGTGAAACAAAACAAAACCCCAAATTATATCAAAGCAAAGAAACCCCCAGAGATAACATGGGAATAATGAGGAGTGCTGCTGGGCATCTGGCAACCAAAACAACCACTCTAAATTTCAGTAATTCTCTCCCAAGGGCTGGAAGAAGGTTTGCCCCCACAACATAGGGAAGAACCTGGTTCCCAGGTCTCCTCTGCCTTGGACATGCTTTCTTACCCCTGGGAAAGGGAGAACAGTAATGGCATATCCAAGGCATAGGACACGTAGGAGTCTCTTTGGGGCAACTAAGATGGCTGCAAAGCCCCAGAGGTGGTGGGAATAGTTCTTGGACATTGCCTTCCTTGAACCACTTAGGGCACCAAGACCTCAAATTTCTATCCCTGATGCAAGGGAAGAGAAAGGCTATAGAAATAATCTACTAGATGTGAAAAGTAACAAGCCACGGGAAACAGAAGCTCTGCAATCCCTCACTCCTTAGTGGCAGTATTGCACTGTCTTGGGGTTGCATTTGTGAGCTCAGCCCTGGCAGAACCACAAATTAGGATACATATGGTAAGGATCAAGGTCAAGGCTGCAGGCAAAAGCATTACTTATTGCCATCAACTGGGAGCAGTCACCTCCCTTGGTCCCAGCATGCAGCTATTCAGGGAGGAGCCCATGGATCTGCCCTACCACAGGCATCAGGTTTTGTTTCACCTACACCACTACCCAGTGTGGCATTTAGAGATCGAAGATCATAGGCTCAGGCAGAGAGTGGCAGAGGTTAAAGGACAAAATAAAGTCATATCCCCACATTCTTACTTAGAGCTCTACTGTCCAGGATTTCTACAGAGCCAGCAAAATAGCACCACACAGGAAGGAAAAATCACTGATTAGTCCCCTATTTTGTGATTTCTGTTTCTCTAGACGTTCTCATAAACAAATAATGAAAACATGGTCTTGATAGAACTATTTTCAGCTAAGTGTGAAACAATTTCCTGAAGCCATGCCCAGAAGAGTTCAATGGCAACAGTGTTCTCCAGGGTCAGCCCCAGGCCTGGCCACTATTTCCATGGGTGCTCTAACTAATAGCATATAATATATTTATTAAATTTGCAGAAGGGATCAGGCTGGGAGGGACTGTAAGGACAGGATTTGAACTTAAAACTGGAGAAACAGCTTGAAGAAGACATGATGAAATTCACTGAGGACAAACGAAAGTCTCTGCACTTTGGCAGGCCGACCAACTGCTCTAAGGAAAAGCTAGGAAGATCCCCAAGATTTCCTTCTTCCAGGGAATATCTCTGGTCTTAATCCTGCTGTCTCACAAGAAATTCCTTAAACCTCTGTGGGTAAGGACATCTTGAACGAGGGGCTCACCCTCTCATAGCAGTAATTTAGGGGCTACTGAGTAAGCAAAACAAAGCCAAAAAAGCCCTGACTCTTCGGTCTCAATGGTGTGGAAGCAAGGAGGGAAATGCTAATATACTTCAAGAAAATGTGGGAAATAAAAAAATAATAAAAAGCTCCTAGTCTCTTCCCAGTATTTTCAACCATCTGGCATATGCTAATTCCCACTCAGCTGCCTGGCCCCACAGAGCTGCCATGGTCCCCCTGTGTCACTAGGGCTCCAAAACTTGCCTGGCAGCAGTGTTTGGTGGGGTCCTTCCCTTTCCCACAAAGGCTGGAGGAGCCTTGCTGTTCATCAGCAACAGTGCCTTATCGCTACTCCCTGGGATTTAAGCATATGTTTATTGTGTGTGTAAAAAGCTCCACTCTGCTTGGTTGGGGCCTGCAGGCTTGGTGCTTCCTGGTAGATGGAGACATACCCCAGTCCCTCTGGGTAGGTTTCCTTTGTAGAGCAGGCAAGAGGTAGACTTGTAGCAAACAACATTACCCGTAAGTAATTTTCCCTTACTTTATATAAGCAAATGCCTTTGATATACAACAATCCCCGATGTGTTCAGGTTACATGCTTATTTTAAGATCTTTTGTTTACTTTATGATCTTCATAGGTCATTGACATCCCATTTAGCTCTGGTGACCTTGTTTATACAATCGCAATATACATTAAAAAGCGTTCCTTTGGATAACATTAACATTCTTGATCTTAATCCATCACATGGGCTAACAATAGCTCCAGCTCAGATGTGTACGTAACTGTTAAAAGCTTTAATGTAGAATCCAATACACATATCGAGTGGGAGAGGCCTGATCAAACAGATTGGTTTTCTTTTTTCCATTCTAAGTGGTAGAGGATCCAGAACTATGTAAACTCCCACAAAATGCACTGCAGGACCCTTCCAGCCACCATTCAGTGCAATTAGATTCTCTGGAAAACACAATTTTTGAGTTTTCCTTTCCAGCATGTGATGCTGTTGCTGGAACAGTCAACCACAAACACCTTGGTTCCTGCTGTTCTCCCAGCTGTGGAAAACCCGAGTCAATGCCGACCTGGCATTTAACATGCTCTCCTGAAAGAAGAGAAAATCTTACCTGATATCACCCCAAGGGTTGCAGTTTCCAACACCTGATGGGCCAGGAACACCTACCAGCAAATTCATTAGGAAGCTATGCTATATTTATTAACTTGTCTGATATTTCTCCACTCCTGATTGCCATATCCCAAACCTGTGGTGGGGATGCCTGCAGAATCTGAGGTGTGAGCAAGCTCAGGGCTTCTTCTAAGGCTGCCATGTTTGAAAGACCAAAAAGTAAAATAATTCCTTCCATCATCTGCAAAGCTCTGGCCAGCTCCAGTGAATGGATACTCAATGATAGGTCATTAGTACATGATGAGTAGCTTCTACAGAAACCAGTAAGTCCATAGTCAAATCAGCCAGGGTGACTTAAAACCACCCAGAGAATAGTCTTCTTGAATGCTGAAGCAGTGGTGAACCTTGGATGGTATCCTGGCAGCAGTGTTAAGCTGCAAAATTGAGAAAGACCATGACAAAGGACAGTTTTAGATGATTTGGGATTTTTTTACTGGGCTTGGTGATGATAACACAACAGATTGATAGACTGTGGGAAGAACACACCATTCATTAAAAATTCTGCTTTCTTCTTCAGTGTTTGGGTCTCACTGAATTTAGAGGGACTGAGTCCAAACAGGACCATGCAAACCACTCTTCACTCCTCTCTGTTTTTTTGATCTAGTCCAGAAATGGGTGAAGGTGAAGGACTGGACCTGATGACATTCCAAAGCTTCCTCCAACCCTATATCCTTTGACTTCTGTAATGATGCTTCTGCAGTAGCTTCTATCCTTTGAGAAATATCCATCTTATGAAAGTCACAGAGTGTGGCCATACCTGTGATGGGATGACCCTTCTTTTTGCCTTTCTTTATTTTCTTTCCTCCATGGCTGCAAAAGAATTGCATTTTGGCAGGCATGTTAAGGTCTTTTGGGCTCAGTCTGTATTTCCCAGGAGACCAGGTTCAGTTGCAGGGTAAAAGAAAAAAAAGTACTAATAAAAATTCTGGCACAGTTGCTGTGATACACCAAAGGCAGGATGAATATGCTGAAGAGGACATGCCACATGAGGAGAATGGAGAACAGGAGGTCACAAGAGTGTTGGAAAGTGCCAGGCATCATGTCCTTGGGTCAGATGGTTACTGCAACAGCTCCAGCACCTTTGAGCTGTGCCAGTTGTCCCATTGCCAGACCCTCTGGCATGTCATAGATTCTTGGGGAAGAGGAGCAAGGTTTGGGATATTCAGGGTGAGGCCTGACTGCGGGCACTGGGCTGCATGGGGGCGCTGCCAGAACCCCCAGAACCTCTGCAGCTCCCACCTAAAAATGAGATCCTGGGACAAGAAAGCAAAAAAGTAGGTGATATCACTACTGGCCAGTAGTGGTATCACCTGGTTTGCTTATACATAGGTAGATTTTCTTCCTGTATTTGTGTAACTGGCACATCAGCACCACAGAGTCACACCAACTCCGGTGCTGTGATGCACTTTAGGCACAAAAGTCTCCCTCCTTATAAATGACCAATTGTTTTCTTTCCACCTTATTTGTTCGTTTTATAAGTTTGTCTGATGTCCATGGAGAGGTTCAGGTTTCGGGCAATCCCGGAGCTCAGAGGCAATCTCTGCAGGATGGGAAATGAACTTGCCAGCTTGACTTTGCCAAAACCACATTTTAAAATGCTATAAACCCATTTCACACAACACCCTTCAACACCTTTGACCTGCCTGAACGATGATATTATTCAAGATCCTCTCCCCTCCATTGTGGGCAAGTGCCACCAAACAAAATAAACAACCTAACGTTGAAAGGTTTCCCCAGCTTCACATGAGTAAAGAAGAGCAGAAAATCACTGCAGTGTCTGGCCCCTGCTCTCTACTAAGCTCTGCGGCATTTTTACTGACAGCATCTTTCCCAAAGAAGGTGTGAACAGCTATGGAAGAGCTCGTTATAAATCTGGAGAGCTCCCCCCCGAGCCCAGCCTCTCAGTGAGCCAAGTTCTCCGAAATACCCATTTCTATTTCCAGCCACATGACTTGGCAGCTACGGATAAACTCAGTTGCACCTCAAGAAAGGACAGTTTTGAAGCGAGTGAATGTTCCCCAAGATGCTTTCAGCTGGTGAAACAAAGCTATGGAAAAAGCCAGAGAACACCACCACAGTTTTTGGCTTTCATTTTAGATATTTATACTGGAATACGATTGTTATTGCTTCCATCCTAGCTTCTCCTTCTGCTCACTCCTACAGGGAATAGCATTAGAATGGCACTGCACTCCACTGCCATAATAATGAAGATATCACTAATTTACTGTTTAGACTTCACTGCCTATAAAACTGGGAGAGGAGATGGGCTGCAAGCATGTTCAAACCAAGTAAACCTTGGTTTGAACACAAATGTACTTGAGAGCTGTGGGGTGGAAAGGGGAAATTAAAGACAAGTGGCTGAGAGCATCTTTCCAGCCATTGGGCATGGCAGTGAACATGTGGGATCACCAGCTACAGGTACAGATCCTCATCCCCCAGAAGCTGGCTAGGCTGGATGTGTCTGTGATATTTCTGGGCTCAGCAAGCAGTTCTTAGCAGCACTTTGCCATCATGTTTCTTTGCAAGTCTGTCCATTTTTGCTAAGGTCCTCTAACATTTCCGAGGTCCCAGTCAAGTAAATTATTGTATGGAGTATTTAAAGTTTAGCCTGTGCTCAAAGCCTTGGTTGAATAGAGATGCTTTCCTAAAATTAAACTTTTTCAGAGAATGTGGGTACCCCTGTTAGGAGAAGGGATAGGTGTACAAGAACTAGGATTCACACCAAAGCTGGTTCAGCCCTGATGAGAGAGAAGGAGGGAGGGAAGGAGGGAAGGAGAGAAAACTCAAGCCTCAGGTCTCACTCAAGTCAAGCCACAAGCTCAACTTCAGGAGGGGTCAAAGAATTGGTTTCAAGTTGCTGTTGCAACTGATATTAAATTGCCTGTACAAGGAGAAAAAATTGCATCAGCAGAAAAGAACCACATATTTAAATATTCAGCAGCCTCGAAGTTATGATACACCTGGAAAATAGGAGACAGATTAAAACTATTGCTCTCAATCAGACAGAGGCCTGAGAAGAGCTCTGCCTGTGGGACTGCTGAAGCCAAGCCCCAGACCCCAACATCCCCCCACCTTGAGCTCCACGAATAAAACCAGACACAGCTTTTGAGAGCTGGCCACCACTCCAGGGTGCTCAGAGTTGGAGGCCCTATCCTCTACCCTACCTTGAAGGTGTGCTCCAAGAACAAGATACCCTCAGAAAAACCTCCAGAGTATTTCCTGAGGCTCTCCAGAACCTGCCATATTTCCTCAAGATTTTCCAGCGATCCAAAATTCACCCAGTCTGTTTGAGACTAGGAGTGTGAAATCTTATTTTCCAGTTCTTTGTTCAAATTTAATGAACTGTCCCCCATGCAACCTCCCTTGGAGAACATTTTGAAGCCCCATGTACTTCTCTCCCCCTCCACGGCCAACACAGCCAGCATCTGGCAAGAACCCCAGTGTTTATCTTTCCAAACTGAGTTGCAGGTACTTGGTAACACTACTCAGCCACAAGTTACACTGGACTCTTCTTCTGGAGAAAAACCCACCAAAGGAGGTCACAAGTACAGCAAGGCCATCTATCCTGCTGCTTCTTGGGGTGGTAATTCCTAAAGAGCAATGTGAGCCCAATTTGAGCTGCTGCTTGGCTGAAGAGCCTCCAGGAACCTCAACGAATCTGCCCCTAAAATAATGCTCCATTTTCCCCCTCACAATCACTGAGTGATTAAATGAACCTCAGCATACAGCAGGTCTTCGCTGCTGTTGTTATTTTCTGCTTTACTGTTTTTTTCGGTAAGATATACTTAGGGAAAACACTAGAGATCTCAATTAAGCAGCTGGGTGACTTATAAATATATATTTATGTTTGAAGCCTAAGTGGCCATTGGCTTCCCTACTGTTTTACTTAGCTAACAAAACAACTCTATCAAAGTAAGTATTATTCCAAAACCCAACTTCCTGTGCAGAATGCTCCCATGTGCTCCATCAGTCTGCTTCTCTGATGAACTACATCGTTTCTTATAAACTGTCCATGGCCCATAAATTTCCAAGCATAAAGGCTATTACTGTGCTGTGCAAATCTGCTGAGAATTTTATCCTTATAACTTCATTTCATTCAGTAGCAAATGAGTTTGGTAAGAAAGTTAATCTTCAAACTTTTATTTTATTTTTTTTCCTCCCTGTCGTCTTCTTTTAGGGTTATTTTGATAAGTGACACTTACGTGATTTACTCTTCAGGTAGGCTTATTTTGACTGATTTCAGTTGGATTGCCTCTGTCTCAAACTGGCTTTCTTTAGCTCAGGAAAAAACTTCGCAAGTGTTCCTTTCCCTGAAAGCGTAAAACCAAAATTCACAATAAAGGATGGATGAAAACAGAGCCAGCTGGGCTTTGGGCCACCAAGTAGATAAATATTGCACATCTATTTTGTTTTGTGATCCAAATAGAAGACCTCTGCATATATTCAGGTATTGGGAGCAATAACTACTTTAAAAACATCTTTTTTTCTCTTTCTGCCCCAAGCTACAGGATGGTGGGAAACTGAGGACTGTGTGTATGTGTGTCCGTGCAGATGAAAACCTCTTGTGAATGTTTGGCTCATTTTTAGCTCTCACAATTGCCTGTTTACATTAGGACTCCTGTTGTCACATGGAGTGGACAGATCTTCAAACAAATTGTAGTCTCCGTGTTCACCGAGTAGAAAAATGACTGTATTTTGCCATCGGGTGTAGCACGAGGCTTGTGCTTCCCCTGGCTTAATTCCAATTTCCATAACAATACAAATTAGACTTGCTCAAGGCCATTGGATAGGTTGGGGGGGAGAGGAGGGTGAATGAAATAAGCCATAACTCTCATGGCTTTCTTCCTCCAAGCCCCAAAAGCAGTCAATCACATGCAATATGGAAAAAAAAATAATGGGAATGAGGACATTTTGATATCTTGATTCTGGAGACTTCTTGACTACCTTGTACTAATTTCATTATGCTCAATTTAAGGGGCTTTTTATTGATGGATACCCCAGGAAATATGACTTGGAAACAGTGTGCTACCTTGGGATATCACCAACCATTTGACATTGGGGAGCTAAAACAAAAACAGATGTTTTAGGAAATAAGCAGCTTGAATATATCACTCATAAACCAATTAAAACTTTCTGTAGCAAGCTGACATTTCCCATGAAGCAAGCAATGGGAGTAAACACAAATCAGTTGGCTGCAAGCTAAGGAGCAATTCCCAGCCACACATTTTATTTTATTATTTATTTAATTTTTACTGCTTTGAAAATGATGCTTGGGTTTAAAAAAAAAAGTGTGATAAAAAAAGAGTATCACCTTGTCACTCTCAAACCCAGGATCTGTCTTTTCACCTTCACACTTCCATTCATTGCTCATTAAGGAAACAGTGAGATATTCCCACTCTATTGTTTGTCTCTTTAGCAGAGAGTCTCAGCGACTTCAGGTCTAAGCACGCTACAAAATAAAGCATGAAAATAATTTCTGTTTGTTTCAGGTATATAGTTAAAATAATTTCCGGATCCTTGAGAGTACAGGAGAGAAATGAACAGTTTGGGGGTTTGTTTTCTTATATTAAGCTTTTTAAAGTTTCACCCTTTATTGCTTTTTTTCCCCCCCCAGGTCACTTTTTTTTTATTATTTTATTTTGCAGAGACAAACAAAAACATCTAAGCACATGCTTAACTTTAAGCATTAAAAAGTCAATGGGATTTAAGCATGTGTTTAAAGGCAAACATATGCTTTAGAGCTCTGCTGAATAGGAAGAGTTTATTGAATCAAGGCTATAGACAGGTTAATAAAATGGGTTAATATATGCAATCTGGAAACAAATATTAAACAACATGTTTCTGGAATATTAGCGTTATAAGCATTGCCTCATTCTAGCTCAATTCCCTAAATTACTATTGGATTTGTAATGTCCTTGACACCGTCTCTCTCCCTCATTTCTTGAAGAAATACAGATTATTGTACTAGATTATAATCAGCTGGCTAACGTACAGCTCAAAGCTTATGATTTTATCCAGAGTGATTTGGAACAATATGATCTTACTTCAAAAGGCGTTTATTCACCAAAATTCATTTTCAAAGAAAATCTGCCAAATCCTTTCCACCGTCACATATCTGTAATTCCCTCTCTATAAATATTCATGCTCTGTGAATAAGATGTAGAAAACATTGTGTTATTTTTCGATATTTACTCTTGAATTAGTTCCACAAAGGTGCTTATTGTGTGACAAAAGATAAGAGTTTACACTCTCATCAAAGCTTTCTTTTAAATAGATCATAAAATCCATTGTGATTATTTAAGCCAAGAGTAATAACATGGTGTCATATACTCACACAGTATAATGCAGTAACACTCTGCATTTTGACATCTGCCCAGACAGATGTTTAGAACGAAGTTCCTCAGATTCTTTATTCTTTTTCTTTTCTTTTCTTTTCTTTTTTTTTTTTTTAAGTTGCTTGGAAAAAATCTGGGAATCATCTTTTATATCGAAGCTACTTAGTACAATTTAACTGTCAACAGTTTAATTAATTTAAATGTAGACTTACTGTGGAAGCCAACAACCAACATAAGCCTTCCACACACAGAAAAAAAAACAACCAGGGGAAAGCCTCCCAAAATGTAGCTAGCAACACCCTGACCTCAGGAAGGCTGTACGTTTACGGGATGCACACAGGGCAAATATCTCAAATGCCATAAATTACCTGTAGAACTTTCTGCTGTTATCTCATCATCTTTAGCGCAGACAACCCCAGCGCTGACAGTCAATAGACGTTTTCCCACTATATTCCTTCAGAAGGACTACGCTAATTAGTAGTTACTAATTATTTTGCCCGCAGCAACACCGCTGATAAATATCAATGCATATATTTACTTTAAGTAGTTGCAGAGGGATCTTATTTTTATAATTCCACGTCTTGTGATTTCTGGGGTTTAGATCCATGTTGAAACATGCACATGACCACATGCTGATTGCCAAATTCATTGTAATGTAGAGCATGTTTCAGTCATAGTCCTTCAAACAAAGTTAGCTTAATGTGTTGGTTTTTTTAAGAGGCTTGCTGGTTAGTTTATTTATTATGTAGATTTGTCAGGCAGCACAGTTAAGTTAATCAGTAACCAATAAAAGATTTAAGTTCAGTGATATAAACTGGTTGAATTATTGCTCACAAAGGTTTTTGGCTTCTCAACAGGAACTCATGAAAACATGTTGTTACGGTTACTTTGGAAACCGATACCTTTTTATGCCCTACTAATATGTAGGAATTTGAGAGAAGAATCCATGGCTCCCAGGTACCTAGGCAGTATTTTTTTTTTTTTTTAGGTTTTTTTGCTATGCAAATATGTAGATGACCCAAAACTCACTTTGTTTTGAAATCCCTGCACCAGCTCCAAGTTTTGATTTACTGCTGCCATGGGGAGAGTCAGATCACTTTGCATGTGTCTCCATGTTGCTTATAATTTTTTGCAATCTTCAACAAAAATCAATCTGAGCAAATTTTTTTAAAGCAAAGCTGCTAGCCAAGGGGTACTTAAAGCAGCATTACAATTTCTCCAGCATGTAAATCTGAAAGAAGAAAATAATTATGTCAAATACTGCTAAAATTGAATATAAACTCTCTTGCTGTCTTTTGTGTTTTGTTTTTTGGGGGGGGAGGTGTTTTGCTTTGTTTTGTTTTGTTTTGTTTTGTTTTGTTTTGTTTTGTTTTGTTTTGTTTTAAATCCTACTGGGCATGTTAACCAACCCCGGGATGTTCTGGTAAATATTGTACAAGGTGACTATTTTTTCCTGTACCTGTGGTCATGATCATCTATAAGCTGAGCACACAGCTTAACGTCAATGCTGGCTGGCTGGAATATGCATTGCATATGATTTTCCAAATGGTCTATGTGACTGAAGGGTCTCAGAGTCCAATGGAGCTACAGCCAAGTTTTCAAAAGCCACTATGGGCTCCACAGCCTTACTCCTGCATTTTGGGGTGTATTTCTGAGGCATCTGAAATTGTACTTAGGTTTTAAGACCTTTCTGGGTTTTAAGGACAGGACTGATACTGGGCCACAAGCATCTCTGTCCGTGAGTTAACCAGGCCATCAATACCTCAGTATCATCAAAAATCACTCCAATTTTAATATCTCCAGAGCCATTTAGACACACGTGAAAATACATGTTGGACCATAATGTTAATCAAACTGATGTTCAGGTTTGTGCCAAAAATACTGGCTCTGTCTCCCATCCCCTGCTGAGGCTTCAGGGAGGGGGAAGGCAGTGCTGGACCGCACACACTGCCCTGGATGCAGCCTACAAGCCTGTTATCTGTGTCATCCAGCACAAAGATTATCAAATAAATGATGGTCAAGTGTGAATCACAAGGTTAAAGATGCTCGCTATCAAGGCATTCTGATGACATCATCGTAAACCCAGGGGGCAAAGTTCAGCTAGTTTATGATGTCACCAGAAGGCTTCTCAGGGTTGCTGCCATAGTTCATGGTCATTACTTTCTGTAACAGGAGGCGCATATGCACCCACGTCCCAGCAGAGCTCAAATCCACTGTAGACTTCTTTCCATGTATATACAGATGTTTATATATATATATATTGCATATTTATTGTGCTTTTATTCTGCATATATACATAAGTACATTTTTCTTCTATATTTCATATATACATATAATTTGAGTGTTTGTATCTACACATAGTATATATATAAGCTATTTGCAGCTAGTGCTCACAGCCAAGGGCACCTCGAGCTGGAAAAGCAGAACTGGTACCCTAGTGGGAGGGCAAATGATCTGGCCACCTCCCTGGAGAGCTGGAGACCATATAGGATGGATGCTTGCTCCTTTCCCTATTATTATTATTATTAGCATCATTTTTAAAAATTATTATCCTTTTGCAGAGGAGGCACAGCTACAAAGGGTTTCCTAACCACTACAATCACTGAATCTGGCAGCAGCCACAAGTCATTGATCTCTGGAGGATGAAGGATTTCCTGCACAAAACGGCCGTGCAAAGGCTGGTGCCTACCTGACACAGGACAAACAACCCTGGGGTAGAAAATTACAGCCAGGGCACCAACCAGGCATTAAAAAAAGCTGAAAAATTAAAGCTCTACCCTTGCCCCCTCCGTGGATTTAAAGATGGGGATCCTTCTGTGTTCAGCCCCTTCCTGGGGAATGTAGCTCACATTTATTTTAGAGGCAGGCAGGAAAGCTACATCATCTGGTGGCTTTGGCACAGCCAAAGCAGCACACCACAGCTGGATAGCTGATCTCTGTCTTTCGCCTCGCTGAGAGGCCTACCACATGCTATGAAACGCTTTAATGTCCCCTTAACATGCTGTATAAATAATTTCCGTATCCATTCAGTGGTGCTCACATGTGGTCCTTTGAAAGAGTTAAGTAAAAATTACAGTACCAATATATCTTTGAGATGAAACAATGACATTTATAGGTCATTGTAATCCATGCATTAATTAATTTTATTTCCAGCCTTCCATATGATCCATATGATGACTCTTCAGTGCTAAATTTGGCCTGCGAAGCTCTGTTTTCACAGAAAAAGATTAAGTTTGAAAACTGGACTTGGCAGAAGTTTCTTCATCACTAAATACTTGAGACAGCTCAGGGAGGGCAGGTAAATAAACATGCATTCCTATAGCAGCCTACGGATTCCCTTTTCAAGGAGCAAACGAAGATTGAAAGAGTGCAACCACCACCACCATGAAACCCAGCAAAGTGCCTCTGAGAGCAAAAGATGCTCCCCCCTGCCATTTCTTGATTGTGCCTCTACCTCCTCACCTTCTGGGAGGGTGTAAATGGGACTGCAACATGACACACAGGAAGGCAGGGGATGAGGAAAGGAGGGGGAGTGCGGAGCCATGTGTGAGACTTCACTCTGCTCCCCAGAAGGCGGAAAGCCCTGAGCTGCAGCTCCAAAAGAAAGGCGGCCACTGGCCCAGGGCTGGTGGGATGCAGAGTCAGCATGCACTTTTTCATGGGGGTGTAGGGTGGCGCTAAGTGGAAAAGGTAGAGGATAGATTACTTGCTCTTTTTTCCACCTTATAGCACAAAAAGAAGGAGGCCTTTCAATTGGCAACAATTAAATGTTTCATGATTCAGGGGTTTATTCTATTACTGATAGGAGAGCCCTGATGTGATAATCTCCAATTAACAGTAAGGCATGCATAAATCCTACTATGAAGCAATGGCAATAAATTAGTACATTGGTTTTTCCCTTAGTAAAAGTAGGTTACAAGTCATACTGCAGAAGGTGTATGTACTAAGGAGACTTCTGATCTCAGCTCTGTTGGTTAAAAACCATTTACAATTTTTTTCATGTTCAAAGCTCCATTCCATAAGCCAAGGGTCATTACTCTTACAAAACTGATAGGAAAGGAGCAACCCCATCACTTGCCAAACAGCACCCTAAAGAAGAGGTTTCAAACCCTTTTGTTTAACAGCATGATGAGTGTAACCTGGATTACAGGCTGAAGCTTATGCTGTGTGTGAACCAACATAGGGTATTTCTTAGCCCTTGTGTTAATGTCACTCTGTTATAATAACAATCCTCATGAAATTCCTTAAATGCTTATGTAGAGATAGAGAAATGCAGGTAGGGCTTCCTGAAGCAGCACATTGGGAAACATGATAAATAGGACTGGATTGCTCAAGTGCAGGATGATGGAGAATCGCTGCTAAATAATCTAAATCCATCACTACCCAATCATTATATAAATTACAAGGGTTTCTGGTGACCCATATGAAAAGCATTGTTGGTTTTAGAGAGTACCTTACTGGGACTTTCTGCATGTGCTCAATAGGAAACAGGCACAGGCTGTACACTGTCACCCAAGAAAATGCTCTGTTAATAGTAGGAGAATGGCTCTGTTGGAAAGCTAGCCCAAATATTTTCCACACATTTGAAGATTTTTCTTGCCATTTTTACAGCATCTATTCAACCCAATGCATTTCATGTTCAGTTTATTCTCTGTGTGTGTCTGTACACATGCATGCAGGTATATACGGAAAAAAACATGAGCAGATTAGATGTGGTGTTGAGGGATCTAGTGTAGGGGAGAACTTTGCAGAGTAGGGCTGATGGTTGGACTTGATGATCCCAGGGGTCTCTTCCAACCTAAATGATTCTATGATTCTATGATTCCGTCTCTAGACATACTTATGAACAAATTAATGCTACAAGCAAAAGAAGGAAAAGCTGGATGATTTGGAGGCTATTTACCTCGCCAAGCTAGAAGTACAAAGGGCTGTATTCCCAGTTAATATAAACTGGAACTGAAGCCAAATAAACTGCCCTGATTTAGACCAGTTGAAATATGTGACCCAGAGATATGGAAGAGCACAGCATGTGATGAGATTGCTGGGAAATATTGTTGATCATTGATGGGAGATCCACGTACCTCAATTTCATTGAAAAATTGGAGGGAATGTGGGCATCTAAGCACTCACCATGAGAAGGAGAAAACGTCTTTTCTTCTCTCCAACCTGAATGCCCATCCATGCCATGGATGTCTTGATTCACTGGGAGAGAAGGAAAGCAGTGGTGTCACTTAAATAACTCAAAGAATATATTATCTGAATCATAATTTCAAAAGCAAAAATTTGATAAACCTGTGCCTCAAGTGACCACCTCTGGGAGAGACACTGTCATATTAGGTAAGAGGATAGTAAGTATGAGCAAAACACAGGGTTAGTCTGTGCTTCTTCTTGGTTTTGGAATTATTGCTTTATATTTCTACTTTCTTAACAAATTATTCCGTTGACACTACAAAGCAAAGGCCTGAGAGTGAAGGATAATACACAAGAGAGCCCCCAGGCTGTTACTTTGGATTATAAGTATCTAATTTCAGTCATTTAAAGCAAATTCAGTTTTGTCAAAGGCTCCAGTCCAACCTATAAAATTCAGGTCCAGTGAGCATGACAGCATGCCTTGGAGGAACAGAGCTCCAAAAGGGAAAACAAATAGTTCCATTCAACTCCTTCAAAGGCCTATTTTCATCTGACCATAAAGTTAATACCAACCTTTTTTTGATTATGAGTAGTGTAAGAGAGTAAGTAGTTTCAGTTACAAGTTTTCTTACACGTACCCTGGTTTTGTGGGAGTTTTTACACACCCAGTAGAGGGACCTCTATACCTGATCCCAGCAGAGCAGCCAAGGACGAGAAAGAAAGAGAAGACAGGTAATAAGAATTCATTTTTTGTAAAGGATGCCTCATGTCTTATTGCAATTTTGTGCCATTTGTACTTGCACATATCCATCACCAACTTCAGCTCTCCTCTGCACTGTGGCTAATTTGGGGTTACCCCCAAATTTCAGGGGAACACTGAATTTCCTGCTGAATTTGTCTCTGAACAGCAATAAACAGCCATCCATAGGCCCTGGATAGTAATCAACATACAAATTCCCTGATTTTTAGCTGCAGAAAGTGTAGCCTTCATTGAACCCCCTTTTATTAAGGTTTTCCTCGGAGAGTTTTAATAAATCAGGGATTTCTCTGCTCTGAATTGCACAGTTCATCCTCTCATACACTTCTAAGATCAACCTGGTTTAGAAAGCAATTTTTTCACCAAGATCGTCTTTGCTCTGGCCTGAGGAAGAATTCCCCTAGCCAAAATTCGAAGCCTGGTATTTCAGCCTGGTTAAGCGCATTTTAAAACCTTAGGCTACATATTCATTGCTTCTGAAACTGGGTCCTCAGCTAACTCCAGGGTTTCTTTACCTGGAGACTACAAAGAGCAAAGTCAGAGCCCTTCCCTGGAATGCTCAGCTCAGCTGCTCTGTTTCAGCATTCCCAGCTTTGCAAGGGAGAGGATATTGCTTATTGACACTGAATAGTATTGCTCACTGCTTCCATAAAACTTAGTTCATAAAGACGATTTCAAGAAGTAAAAAGCAATAAATTGTTGTATTATTGTTTTTATTGTTAAGAATAATTATTATTATTTTATTATTGTTGAAGGACTTTTCTCATTATTAAAACTAAATAGTATTTAATCATAAGGGCTGGCAAAGAACAGTAAACTGCTTAAGCAACAACTCCTAAGCATCTGTGTGCTGAAAGCTTGGACATCCCTTGGCCAGATGATAACACAGTTTAGCAACAAGGACTTGAAGAGCTTCAGCCTCCCAAAGGGAGCAGATGCATAATGATTTAGATGCATAATAAGAATTCCCATTGTTAGATGGGCTGAAATATATATGTATATATATGTATTTACACTGTGCATCAGACAAGAGGTTGGGACTTTATAAAGCAGAAGCCATAGTGGTTTTAATCAAAAACTGCACTAAAAATCATTGATTATCAGCCTCACGATTAGCCTACTAGCATGGCTGAGAGAAGTAAGGCAGGTGGGGCAGGCTGCAGTGATGTCAGGCCATAAAAAGTCCATTTGAAGCATATTGGGGTCACATCCATTGCAAGGCTGCAGCCCGCGCCACCGGGGAGGTGGTTTTACAGCACGTTCCTCCGTCTCGCCTGCTTGGCCAGGGCTTTTCTGAGGGAGACATTCGTTAGCACTGATGGGGTTGTGTCTAGTCCTCTTTGGTCAGAGGTGAGTGGACGCATCACTTGGCTGGTGACGAGGGCCAAGGACTTTGCCCTCCTCTAATAGAGAAGGTCCTTTGGCTGACTACATGTCTCCTTGCTTTGATGCTGAGAGAGGCCTGCTAAAAATAAAAAATAAAATAAAATAATAAAAAAAAAGTGGCCTTTCCTTATTCTCTTGTCCTCAGCATCTTCATTTCAAGAGTTTCCCAGCCCTTGTGCCAGGAAAAACACAAGGTGCTTCTCCCAAGAGAAGGAAGAACCCAAGAGCCACCAACTGCAGGGAACAGCCATGGCAAATGTGACCATGCTTCCCAGTTATAGCCAAGTGTCCAAGAGTTGTAAATATCTATTTCATTTTGTGCCAATTTTCTCTTTTTCCCCAAAAAAAGAGATCAGCCCAAGCTGTAACCACTCTGCCTCTCACAGAGGAGGTGTGCCCCTGGCGTGAGAATATTTTGCCAAGGGAAAGAGCTGACCCTCCAGCACTTGCATTATATAAACAAGATAAGATGTCCTTCCAGGCCAGCCCTTGGGGAAGGGGAAGGAAGCTGGGAGGGGAACCACAGCACTGTGGTCCCCACTGGGCTTGGAAACAGGGAGGTTAAAAGGGCTCCCTTTTCCTGCCCTGGACAAAGATCTCCATCTCGTCTGTTCCCAACACAACCAACTCCTTGTTCAGACAATGACTGTCTGCAAATAGCACATTGCAGAGCCTCAAGCTGCCACCTCCTGGGGTCTTCCTCTGCTCCAAAATGTGCTATGGTTATCTGCTGTTTCCTGGTGTAAACAGCATGCTTTTTGCTGGACACCCTCCATCTCCGAGGCTCAATGCCTGGTGGCTCCTATACTGGTGGATGACTACACCAGCCACACAGCTCTGCTCAGCAGAGAGATTTGGTTAAAGCACCATAGCTCTGCCCCTGGGCAGGCATCAAGTAGGATGCAATCATGTGACAATGGTAAAAAAAGGTGGTTCTCCTGTCGTAAGAACTTTGGTTGCTCCCTGTCCACAATCCCGAAGCTGAGCTAAAGACCACCACAGGCAATCTGCCTGAGCTGATGGCTTGGCACTGGCCAACTGAGGAGATCCCTTATGTCCTCCAGCTACTGTGAGACAGTGCCCTCCACTACATGGGCATGGTGGCACCAATGGAGGGGTCAGTCACCTCTCAAGTCACAACTGCCAGGTTCAACAGAGATGCAAGGACAGATACTAAACGAAGCAGACCCCTCACCTTTCAGTTTTGGCTCATACCGTGTTCTGATACTGGTGGGGACACTGATTCGAGAGAAAAGCTGGTCACATTTTGGAAAAAATCCCACAATGAATGCTTGCTGCCTTTCAGCATTGTCCTATTGAAATGCAAGTCCTGGCTCCCATTCAGTGGCCAGGCAACTCCTCAAACTCAGCAGAAAGCTAAAGCCCAACGTGGGCTCTGCCTCCTCAGCATCTCTCTAATTACTGCCAAAGAGCATCAGTACAAGTAGCAAACCGCCAAGAAGTTCTAATGAGGAAAACATTTTGTAAGAAGAGAAGGAGGTTAGTGGGAGAACTAATTTACCAGGTAGGAGGTTTTAATGCCATCAGGGAAGATGTTGCTCATCCCTGTGTTAACAAGGCCTGTTGTTAATTCTGCTCTGGGCAAAAGGATTTTCAGATCGGGGTGGGGAGGGAAGAGGAATAAAAGTGCAATCTAGCCAGAAAAGAGAATTTAGGTGGTGGTTTCTGTTTCTGCTATAGTATGGATAGAGCTCACAGCAAATAAATGCCAAGTCCTGCTCCCATGCTGGGACCAGAGGGCGTGTGGGAACTCTGCTTGGACAGTTTGGATGCCACACATCACCAACTCCACCCCATCTCTCCCCCATGGGAAGCAGCTGTGGAGATATGTGTTTGGAAATTCTACTCATGGAGACTGTGAGAACAGCATTTTAGGAGAAGGCAACAATACTTTTTCATCACCAGCTTGATGCCCCCAGCAGCTGGTGGTGGCAACTCAAAGCCTCAAAGCCTGGGCAGCAACACACCTCAACAAGTCAGAGGGTAAGAAAGAAAGCCACCAAGCATCTCCCATCAAAGGGGAAACTGAGGCACCCCGAGGCGTTTTGCCCTCCTTTGATGTTGGGCAGCATCGCCCACCCGTGGCTCTGCAACATGCCAAAGTGCCCTTGGAAGCTGAAATCCCGTTGACTTTCTGAAGTGCCCTTGGAAGCCAAAATCCTGTTGATTTTCCATTCATGTTGTGCTTGGCCACAATTAGGTACCCTGCAAGAATAAGGTGGCTGCAGGCTGAGTGACGATTAGCACATCAAAAGGCATGGGAAAAGGGAAGTATGCTGTTAGTTTACTCCCTGTAAAAGACAGTGACAAACTGTGGAGGTTTTTGTCCTTTATCTCCATCCAGAACACCAGGGGGAAGAGGGTTTTTCTGCACACAGGAAGCTTTGCAGGGGATTTCCTGGGCTTGGGAAAATGCCTCCCTCTGAAATTTGTGTTTCTGGCACTGGGTGAGTTACAGGATGGAGCAGGGGCCAGCTAAATCCACTATGGCTAGATACTGGCCCACACTGGGGACAACTGCACCTGCCTGGACACACTGCCTTCCTTCAATATTAGCAATTAGCTGAGCATATCAGGAGCAAACTGATTTTCACAACTCAAAAAGACTCCTATGACTACTTGTGTCTACTACTTCCAGCTTCTACCAGTACTCAACTCACGTTGGGCCCTACAACCACTTTCATCCCCCAAAAGTAAGCTTCTGAGATTGCTATCCCCATCTGAGCCTTGTTCTCCTCCACCCCCTTCCCATATGTATGTTTGCCCAAGCACTCACTTTGATCTCTGTGCAACATGGATGTCATTCCAGAAAAGTTATTGGGTGAGTCATTGGGCTGGGATCTGCTGTCAGCTCATCCTCCTCCAGGTAGGCTGAGGAGGGAACTGCACAAAAGTCGCTCCAGGGGTTAAAGTAGATTAGTCCCTGAAGAGCAAACCCCTTTATTCCTTCAGAGTCTTCGGCATCTTCCCCTGGGCTTGCCAGAAATGCCATGTTGAAACTCGGCTGCTTGGCCTCTGCGTTAAACAAAGAATCTGGGAATTAATTTGAAGGGTTAAACTATATATAAACTTCTGCGCTATGGTGGATTTCAAAAAGCAGTTCTGTTGCTTAAAAATTTGCTTCTCGAAGCTAGACACAATAATTGGGGAGTGGGAGTGACAACCTAAACCTCGTCTTGACCTGCCAGCTGGTGAATTCCCATAGGAGGTATCTATCCTCCCCTCCTGGAGAAGAAAACATCCTCCACAAACCCAAATGGCCAGAACTGCAGCAGAACCAGACCTGAAGTCAGGATTGAGAGGGGCAGATTCATTTCTACCTCTCAAGTGGATGCAAGAGTTAACAGAGTAGTTTAAGCCACCCTTCCTGCTAACTTTAATTGTTTTTTTTCTACACAAATGTATTTATTTTCTCTAGGCACCAGTCCTGCAAACCACCGTTCAGGCGACTGCTCTGTTGACACATGAGGTTTAACAACTCTACCTTCACACCTTACGTATTACTGTTATCAAAAAGGCACGCTCCCTGACAGAAGTTACAGCTTGCACAGCATCTCAAAATCTATTAGCATTGCTAACACTAGATCCACTCCTAACTTTGTCGATGTTAAATGCACTGGTTTTACTTCTGTGAGCCTCATCTGAGATAGTAGGAAAAATGAATCTACGTTTGTAGTCGCCTGCATTGAATGTCACATACAGGTAACCAGGACCTACATCTTCACAATCTGGTTCTACCCTTACAAACACGTTGCTGGAAAAAAAAAAAAAAAACTGGCTTCAGTGATTACGCATTACCTAGAAATTGAAATAGATTGAGTAGACTATAATAAATACATGCCAGAAAAAATATAAGGAATGTGTGGGAATGCCTACACTTTATCTTAACATTTCTTAGTAAAATAACTTCCTTATGGTGTAATCAAATATGGAAAGCCAGCACCTAACTAAATTAAGTGCCGCAAACATTAATAATGGTTAAAATTACCATTCAATTTATTTTTATATTGGATTATCTTCAAAGTTGTAGATTGAGAATTGCTGAAACCTTTTAGGGATTTGTTTCTCCAATCAGAATACTTCAAAGAAGCAAATATTAGCTTGAATTTTTACATCTAAAAATCCTTAGCGAAAGGAAATAGATGTATTTCAAAAGGAAAAAAAAAAAAAGAAAAAAAAGAAAAAGAAAAAGAAAGAAGAGAAAGAAAGAAAAACTTTAAAAGTTCCCCTGATAGTTACAGATGGTTTAATCTTTGGAACCTATTATGTGTTCATTTTCCCTTCAGCATTAATTATACATAATTACCACCACTTTACCCATGCCCTTTCAAAAACGAAATCTGTTTACATTTTTCTCATACGTTATATAAATGGTCGATTTTTAACGCAGTTCTTCGAGAAACGGGGCTCCTATTTACCCTCTGAAGGAGAAGGGGACCCAGTGCGCGGCAAACCGGTTTTACTCAAGTCCCTTTAATATCGCTTAATTACTTTTAAACTCTGGAAACAATTAGGTTATCACCCTTTGAAGTGCGACAGACAAGTTGTCGCGCTGGGAGGAGAAGGCGCGCTCCTGCCCGCTGCTTGCGCGGGACGGGGGCGGGAGAAATGCGCTCGGCCGCGGCGGGAGATGATGCCCGGGAGGTCCCCGGGATATGATTCCTGAGAGATGCCCGGGAGATGGTGCCCGGCCCGGGGCAGAGCGGCTGGAGGATGGGGAAATTATAACTCATGTTCGGATAGAAAAAAGAGATTCTGGTTAAGGCTGAGAACAGCGCAGTTGCTTTTAAAGATTGAGGAGGATTTTACGCACTTTTCAACCTTATAATTTTATACTGAGTGCAAACCACGAAATTGTACGACTCTATCTTTTCTCTCCCTCCCCACCCCCCCACCCCCTTTCTTTCTGTCTGTTTTTCCCCCGTCTTTCCCCGTTGCAGCTCACTGTCAGGTGTTTGGTTGGTTGCTTTTTTTTTTCCCCGGCCAGGCAGGGATCAAAGCTCCCCGGAGTAGAAGCGCCGATTGTGGAGCTGACACACGATCGCCCTGAGCGGGGGTGAGGGTGGGGAGCAGCGGGTGCGGGGGCACCCCAGGGTGCTTTCCCCGCCCTGGCAAGGGGCATTTCCCAAAAGCTCGGTAGGGTTCTTTGTTTGGTTCGGGATTTGTTACCACCCCCACCACTGTGGGGCGGCTCTTTTCCCCTCGTTGTTTCATCTCGGTGCTCTCCTCTGCGGGTGCTCCGGAGAGGGAGAAAGCAAAGCGAAAGGGCACCCCTCGACCCCAAACCCTCAGCAGCTCCTTTATTTGCATGTCATCTTTATAACCTACTGGAAACCAAGACTGATATTTGTGGTCGGCAGAAGATGACTTTCACCTCTCCGGATCACTCTCTTAAATAAAAAAGAATTGACCAGCTATGGGTGTAAGCATTTATCTCGAGTTTGCGGTCATTATCTTTATTATATAGCCTCGGCAATAAATAAATCTAGTAGTTACTACCCCACAATAAAACTGTAGTATATGGGACACCTTACTATTACTTTCTTAACAATCTGCCGTCTCTTCACCTCTAAATCTTCCCTGCCTGCCCGTCGGCCCGCACGCTTGCTTCCCGCCCGCAGGTGCGGAGCCTCCGCGCCGCTGCCTACGTCCCCCGCCCCTGGCTCTGTTAATTCCTTTCCCCTTTTCCTGCTCATTCTTCCCCACCACCACCCTCCCTCACAAAAAAAAACTGCCCCTCGGCCCCTGAAGGTGTCAGCCCTGTCCGCGGGCTGCCGCCAGCCCCATGCTGCGGGTGGGTAGACCACGGGGGACCTCCGTGGGCATCCCTTCGGGAGAGTCGGGAGTGAAGAGTTGGCCCCTTATGGGCATCCCCCAGACCAGTTTTCCCCCCGCGGTTATCCTTCCGTGGGCGAATCTTCCCCTCCGACAGCCCCGAGGTGTGTGTCCAACCCGATGGGCATCCCCTCCCCGTGCACCCACCGCCATGGGGCGCTTCCCCGAGAGGTGGGCGCTTTTGGGGATCACTCCCACAGACATCCCGCTAATACACCGCTACCAGGCTCCCCACACCCCCCGGCCCGTGGGGCCCGTGGGAACCTGCGGGAGTGCTCCTCTCCCACCGGGGGCTGCGGGTTTTTTTGGGTTGTTTTTT